>JAHWFP010039494.1:0-31074 GCA_023313725.1 Lithobius niger | reverse complement strand
GCTTGCTTGACGAACGCATGTTCGTCACTGGCGGTGAAGGGGTTAAAAGACGAATTGAGTGAACCCATTCTCGGGGGTTTCTACGAACTGGAAATTCAAAAAAAATTCGTTCCGGACTTGTTTTTAGTAGAAACAGTACTACGTAGGAAGAAAAGGAAAGACGGAAAAATGCTATACTTTGTCAAGTGGAAGGGATACGATTCAAAATTTAATAGTTTTACCAATAACATTAGCAACCTTTAACTTCCTACCATCTAAATAGATGCAGTAGCTGTACAATAGGTCTAAAAAAATGTGGGAAAAAATGCCGTACCGATTCGGTACGTCATTTTTTCCAGTATTTTTTTAGACCCATTATCAACTTTATTACATCAATTTTCTTCTTCTTCTAGCAGCGGCCTTTTCCCCAACCTATCTCTTCTCCGTTACGAACTTCCTGTTGCACATTTCTTAGCAAAAGCGGCGGCTATTTTCTCCAACCTAGCTTTTCTCTGTTCTTACGAAAAGCAGCGGCTCTCTTCTTCTTATTAACCACTATTTTTTCTTCTTAGCTTTGTGTCGGTATTTCACGGGTCGATTCCTCATCATCTTTCACCAGCGAAGCACGCTCTTCAGCTTCTTCATCCTCCATCGGATCGATTATGTTGTTTACAAACTCCTGCGGTATGCTGGTTCGGTAGTGACCGTGCGCTAACATATGTATTCCATCATGCAACACGAATCACTTATCGTCGTAAAGAGATATGGATGATTTTGAAATTTCAACCGTGGCGAGCTGATGATCCTCACTTTGAATGCTCCTCCACGTGGCTTTCGACGTTGTTTTCGAAAATAGCGTTTTTTGTAGTCTTTGTGGCAGAGACTTTTTTGGATAAACGCTTTACTAATCCCTTTAGCCTTTCTAACGCTGTCTTCCCGACTAAAAACGAGTACATTTTTGCTTTCAAACCTACAAATTCTTTCACTGGGATGTCGGCTTTCTCATCTTTCATTTTTCCCAGAACTTGTTTGTTCTTAACGTTGTATAGAGGATGCGACGGATCGTAATTGCTGGTGTCGAGTCTATCTAGCTCATTTTCTATCCCAGTAAAAATTGTCACTCTCTACTTTGTAGAACAGACTGTCGGTGTCTGTGAAAAGTAAACGCGTGCGGTTTTCGTATTTTGGACGCATGAACTCGTAATGAAATTCGTACATCGTAAGTTTGGAAAGTTCGAGGATGCAGAAACCAGAGTAAGTCGGTAAGTCACACTTATCGTTATGAAGCTTCAAGTTTACTTGTACAAGATTTTCGTTGAGGATTTTGAAGGAACCTGCGTGTGGTAGAGTGCGGTACTTGATAGATTTTTTGGATCGGTGGTCAATTTTACGGATAAACGCACGATTTGTTTTCCATGGTTTTACCGAATACCGAATTCAATTTCAATTTGAAAAATTCTTTTTCGAACTCGTCGTAGATTGTTGACGCTTCTCGGTGTTAAAGTCTATGTAGGATTTTAGCCATTGCTTCTGACGAAAATTTAGAATTCTGCGAATGCCTTTCAAAATTAAACCGTGTTTCAAGTAGAATTGTAAATTCCTGTAATGAACTACATAGCTTTTCTTCGGAGCAGGTTGTTCGTCAGTTTGGAAGTAGGAAGGATCTTCTTCCTTCATGAAAAATTATAAAATAATGCTGAAACTCGTGTCTCCCTTCATGAAAGAAATGGCAGGAAACGAGACACAAGTTTTGGTATTATTTTAAAATTATCCGGCGCTAAAGGATAATTGTTGTGATCTTCGTGTAGCTCGGGCAGATAGTCCAAGTCTACTTCTAATGTATAACCGTATTCCGAATCTTTTTCAACCGATGCCAAGCAAAATTCGAGGATTTCTTTCCGCGTCAGCCAGCTAAATCGATCTTAAGGAAGGAATTCTGTCATGGCTAGTCAGTATAAGTTGTTGACATCCAAATCTACTAGATACATACTACGTAAATTGTCGTTGTTAAGTATTTGGTAGATATTTGTTATTGGCGATCGAATGCCTTTTCGACAATAGTTGTTCCATCTGTAATAGCGGAAGTTATAAAGTTATGCTTTCCTCCATGCATAAACAGTTCTAGTTCGACTTCGGTTTTTTTCAACACGGCTGCCCAACTAAACCCTGGTGTGGATACGACGTAGCAAGGATCTATGCCGTCATTGACCGAGCAAGTTTCCCTGAAAGTCTGAAAAATATTGGCAAGAAGATACACGTCGATCATCTGATATACGAAATGATAATTTTTAAAAACCATCTCCTTCAGCAACTTCCAAACTGACGTTGCGTGATCGTATTCCGTGTTGGTGATGTCTTCGCCTCGTAGAGAGGAGAAGAACGTCGCTTTAGGTGGTAATTCCTGGTCTTCAAACACATCCATAGACTGCACGAACTCGGTGGCCTTTTTGTGTCAATAAATCCACGATTTCTTCCTTTTTCACTCCTGGCACGAAGCAGTCTACCGATTCTAGGGCAGTTTCTAAGATGGGAAGGATCTATCTTTCTTGTGATTTTTAGCCAAAGTTTGCAGCGAGGAAGATAGGAAACTATAAATGTCTAAAAACCGCAACTTTACCGAAAGGTCCTATCCACCAAAGGAAAAGTACCGTGTAATGGTCATACTCGTGAAACACTCGGTGTTTCTAGCAAGAAGGTTTACACCTGAAGGAAAGTTTTCTTTCGCAGAAATCAGAAGATGCATATCATAGCCTTCCAAGTTGTGGAAGACGACCGGGATAGTGTTTATTCTCCTAGCCTCCAAATTGAATTTTAGGTGAGAAGCACCTCTGAACTTTCCCATGAAGTGGCAGTGACCTGTCACTTTATCGGAGATGATGACTTTGTTGCAGTAGTAACAAGTACTGGTTGTCGAGAACCAAATTTCATCGTCGACAGTCATCATCAGATGTTTTGGTTATGTGATAATCGTGGCAAATTTTTGAATTTCGCTATTCATACATTCGTAAAACTTATCCACCGAGTCCTTGCCGAGGTAGAATTTTTGACTCACGATTTCATTTTCTGGATCAACAACGACGTAGCCAAAACTACTAGCCTTATGCAAACTGACTTTAGTAGACGAACTCGAGGATGGATCGGTGCTACTAGTATGTACGGATCTGAGCATACATTCGAAATCTGCATAAATTACCCAAGGATGAGAATTGCGTCTATCGTAGTGTAGGAATTTTAACGTGTTGGTGCCGGGTGGCAAGAAAGTGAGTACTTGCACCCTATTCAATCTCACACATTTACTGGTGTGCTCCTTCATGGACTGTTCTTTAGCAAAGGCTGTTACGCAATTACGGCAGTAAAATTTTCTGTGTGTTCCTATACCTCGTAATTGGAGTACCCTATCGATATCGAGGATGGTGCAGCAATGAGTATTTCCTTTTTCATCGGTATTATTAACAAATCGTTTACTTCTCCTTCCATGTTTTTGTTCACTCTCACCGGGTGTAATCCTATCGATCCCTTGTAAGAAATTATGTTAATAGGCAAATTGTTGACTCGTTCGAAGGAATCAATTTGTCGTAGGCTCACCGGGAAAGTCAACCTGGAATGGTCTATGGTATTCAGTTCGTAATATTTAACCTCGGTTTCGTAGCACTTCATTCTAGCGGCTAAAACTGAATACAGAAAGGACTTTTCGTCAGAATTTTCCACATTGACTACAACTTGGCTTTTCTTGCGTAATGCACTCAGCAAGGGTAAGAAAGAACTAGGACGAAAAGGATGGATTTTCGCCACTTTTACTGTTATTTCCCGAACTTTCAAAAAAACCACTACCTTTTTTGTCGAAAGGTATGACGGTCTGTTGTATTTTTTTGCAACTATCCTCCAAGATTTCCGAAAAATCAGATTCATTGAAAATGGCCATATAGAGGGACAGGAAATACGCTTGCACGGTGTTGGAATCCCTGCTAAAAAATGCCTCTGAACACAGTTGAGATTTACAATTGGTCAGTTGATCCCAGCAAGTCGTGATAAGAAATTTGAGCGGACAATACAGTAAATTGAGCGCTTAGGATGGATCGAGATATTCAATTTTGACGAAATAAATTCAATGCGTATCATCATGCACCAACTTGCAAGTTACTTCACCTTCAATATCTTTCAACTTGTTTTTGAAGAGTAAACACTCAGGACGAAGATCAGATCGATTGTAGGGAAGATGATGGACCAATTCTTGTCGATTTGCTTAGACATTTCCACAATACGTACACGTAAACGACTATTTTGAATTCATTTCCTTTTTCTCGAAAGAAAATTTTTCGTTTCTATTATTATGTTAAAAAAACAATTTTTCATATTCCCACAATTCCCTTCCTTCCCTAGGTGAGTCTAAAAAATACGTAGAAAAATGTTACAAATAAAGGTAGCGAAAAGCACTTTCCCTCCCTCCTCCAGATTAACGAAAAATATATTAAAAGGCAGTTTCCCCACCCTCTTCCAGATTGACATCTCGCATTTTCTCACCCTCATCCAGATAGACGGAAGCTACCGCAACCCCTCGCATGTCCGGAAGTTACATCAATAACCCCACTTTGATCCCGTGACCGGAAGTGATGTAATAGAAGATAGCACTCCACATCGACGAAAATTAATGAAAGGTAGTAAAAGGCACTTTTCCGCCATCCGCCATAATGACGAATACGAAAAAAACAAAAACAAAAAAGGTTTTAAAAGATACCTTCCTCCAGTTCGACGAAAAACGGACCCCCACTTTTCATCAGGTGAATGGATCATTACCCCACTTTGATCACGTGACAGGAAGTAGGATGTAGCAAATCCCACCCACCTCCCGATCGACGAAAAACGGAAAAAAAGTATTAAAAAACACTTTTCTGCCCTTCTCCAGATTGATGAAAAATGGAAGGATGCCATTACCCCCACTTTTCATCATGAGAGTGAAAGTGCATCAATACCTCCATATTTATTATGTGAGCGGAAGTGGGGGGTGACTAGCTGACTTAATATCGCATTTTACCCTACTGCAGTTTAATTTCATCTGTAACGAAAGGTGGCTCGACTACGATCAATTATTTATTTACAGTAAAACTTTATGTCAACCAAAGTACAAAGCTTTGCAGTCTGTATTTACAGAAATTGAGGAAAAAATTGGACAGAACGTAGCATTTTTAACGATTCTCAAATTTATTTAATTCCGCCCGAAGAACTAGACCCAAAATTTCGAAACTTGATTCTTTTTGACGATTGCCTTTTTGACAAACAAAAAAACATCGCACAATATTTCGCTCAAGGACATCATTCAAACGCCGATGTTTTTTATTGCAGTCAATCCTACGCGAGAATTCCTAAACAAGTGATCAGAGACAACGCAAATTCATTAATTCTCTTCCCCGTGGATGAGTTAAATTTGAAACACGTTCACGAAAATCATGTTGACCACTACATGGAATTTTCGGACTTTAAAACATTGTGTAGAACGTATTGGAAAAAGCATTATGGGCTTTTATCAATTAACAAAACATTAAACAAGGGGAGATACAAATGTTCGTTTTTACCTATTAAATAAGAGAATGGAGACGAAACGAGAAATCGCAAAACTCAAAAGACGTTTAATTAAAAAGTTTCTAAATCGAGTTTTGGCGAGAGAGGGCAAGAAGAATCGCTACAAGAATTTTTTAAACCGGTAGTGATCACCCTGATACAGGTCCTCAGTGCGCTGATTAAAAACACTCTAGCCACGCAAACTACGCCAATTAAAAACAATCCAGCCACGCACACTTACCCGATTAAAGCTTATAAAGAGGTAGGAAGTGAAGAGGAAAAAACTGACGACTACGGAACGGATTTATCGTTGACTCCTTCTGATGACTCTACTCCTCCCAGTATTAGTCTCGCCGAATATTCGAGTCCTCCGATAATGCAAATTTCTCCCGAGGCCTAAACTGAATATGTCTCTATGAGCACCAGCCCTAAAGTTACCCCCTCATATTCTGCGGTGCAAGCTAAACGCATTTATACCCTCCGGAGCTTCCCCACATGCCGACTCTCCCGTCCCTCAATAGTTTGTTACCCGGGCAGATTTTCGGACCAACGGCTGCGTATTTTTTGACAAAATTTTTTCGAAAATCCCAAGGAAACTTATTCGGTATAAGGACTTCAGTACAACATGAAAAAAAGACGAGCTGACCATGGGGAATAAAGTGGTTAAAATTTTTGAAAATGCTATAGTGGTCGGGAGGAAGCAGTATACTGGGAGACGCAGGCTTTGGAGTTTGATAGTACTGAAGAGTTGAAAGAATCATCCTACTCACCAGAAGTTAAAGCAGCTTTCGCATACATGTTACAAAATACCAACACCATTTTTATCACAACGATTCAGAAACTCGTAAACCCAAATATAATCGTAGCACCAAGTACGTAACGATGGTTCGTCAGATTTGGGAGGATATAAAAAAATCTATGAAAACGGTGGAGGCATGATTAAAAAGGCGGGTAGTAGAGTAGATTATAAATATTCCGACGATCCTAACGACTTGATAAAGAGACTCAGGCTTCTGTACCAGTCTACATTGACCGGTTACGATGGACATAGAAATAAGATGGTCGAAATTTTGTCAGAAGTGCAGCAAAGACAAATCATAACTGCATGGGAAAAAAGGGTACCAATCTGGAAAACCAATTGGCTCGAGGAGATCCTGGGATTAATCAACTAGACGAAGAATGCAAAGAACACGATATAGCTTACTCCGAGAGCCCGGATTTAAAAGATCGACACGTCGCCGGTGAAGTTCTCGCTTGCAAAGCTGAAAGAGTGAGAGACGATCCTTCTCTGAAGTTTCAGGAGAAACTAGCCGCTTTGATCGTTAAGAATATCATGAAAATGAAACTAAGATTCGGAATGGGAAATAAAAAAAGTGGACCAATTCGTAAAAGAACTTCAAAAGCCAGCGCGAAAAAATTTTCCGAGTTGGAAAGTGATTGTACTGGGCCTGAATGATCTATGGCAGGCTAACTTGGTAAAAATGATACCATACACTAAACTTAATAAAGGGTTTAACTACCTGTTAACCTGTATTAACGTCATGTCGAAGTTTGCTTGGGCTATTCCCCTTAAATCTAAATCTGGTATAGACGTTACCGAATCTTTCAAGAAAATACTCGTGGGAGCGACACCCCCCAAAAACTTTCAAGGCGATTTATTAAGAATAATAAGAATAATAATAATAATAATACAATTTACCACACAGTGGAAGGGTAACAGAAGGACTTGGGACCACTTACGCTGTTCCTGGTTAAAAGTGAAATAACGGTATTTACATGCATGCCACAATCTGCCGTTTAAGAAATTTGTCCAGTTGTTAAGAAAGCAATAACCTACGAAATCCTGCTTCGGATGTCGCATTTACTGTTTCCGCATGAAGGGCATTCCAAATTGGGACGACTCGAACCGAAAAAAAAATTTCGACAACTTTAAGTTGACAAAGAGGGACAGCGAGTTTCCGTTTATGACCCCGAGTGCGATTTGGGTAAGGTGCGTAGTCAAAGAACGACAAATCAACAGAGATAAACCCATGGAGAATCTTAAATGTTAAGACGAGCTCAAATCTCATTCTACAAAGTTCAAGGTGTTCCAGGCCCAACCTTTCAAGGCGCTCCCCATAGCAAACCTCACGAAAGCCAGCTAAGCCTTTTGTAAACCTACGTTGAACGTGCTCCAGGAGGTCAATGTCCCGTGCCAAATAAGGGGACCAAACCGGCGTTGCATACTCGAGGAGGGGACACACAAAAACCTTAAAGTCCCAAACCTTCATTATATGATCCCCGGACCTAAAGCATCTAGTAACCAAAGCACAACGGTGGTATGCGGATGCACAGACCTTTTCGCAGTGAAGCGAAGATTTCAAATTATTGGAGAACCAAACTCCCTTGGTAAAAACTGGTAACTGTGACTGTTCCAAAAAATAATTACGACAAGTTAATTGGTTACCCACATGGAAGGAGTGACACTTCTTGAGTGAAAGTGGTAGTTGCCACAACTTCGACCATTCGGTCACATTAAGCACCTGAGACTCCAAGTCTGGTGATTTGTACTCGGTAAAATTTTCCGCTTCAAGTTTCAGGTCGTCTGCGAATTTGAAGCTATAGGTATTTTCACATGAAAATTTCAAGTCATTTAAATAGAATATAAAAAGAAGTGGTCCCAGGACGGAGCCCTGTGGTACCCCACAGCACCCAAGACGATGGTCTATTTGCAACGATTACCCGCTGGGTGCGGTTTGCCAAGAATGCACTTAGCCAGGTTTTAATTTCACCCACAATGACGCAGCCATCTATCTTGAGAAGTAATTTGCGATGGACAACAGACTCGAAAGCCTCATTTAAAATCAAAGTATACAACATCCGTTGGAATTCCCTCATCAGATGCGGAGGTCCAACGGTCAAGGACTACCAGTAACTGATGAGTAGCCAATCTGTGTGGCAGAAAGCCAAACTGGTCCTGTGTAATTATGAAGTTAACACTGAAAAAGTGAATTAAATTGTCTCTAATAATGGATTCCATAATTTTACAAGCCACACACGTTAAAGCAATCGGCCTGTAATTAAGTGGATCGGATGGAGAAGCCTTCTTAAAAATGGGTACAACATGTGCAGTACTCCAGGTAATTGGAAGCACACTGGGTGTTCGAACACGTAAAGAGTTTTGGAAGGGGGTAGCTAATGACCCAAGCAATCTCCTTGTAAAGATATGCTGAAAAACCGTCTGGTCCGCAGAACTTACTTGGTTTAAGTCTGTTAATGGTTTGATAAACCTTATTAACACGAAAAGTTGTCTGTGGACATAGAGTGGACTGTTGAGATAGCTGTCTTTCTGGAATTGCACAGTTGCTATCATCAACAACAATATTTGAGACAAAAGAATCACTAAGTATTTTTGCTTTGTCCTGGTTGTCAGTAATAAATGAGTGTCCAACTTTAAAAGGTGGTAACACTCGTGATGAAGAATTCAGTAGTAGGGTAAAATACTATATTGAGTCAGCTAGTCCCCCCACTTCTGGTCACCTGATAAAAGAGGTGGTAATGATGCACTTCCGCTCACCTGATTAAAAGTGGGGGTTAATGGTGTCCTTCCACTTTTCATCAATCTAGAGGAGGGTGGAAAAGTGCATTTTACTACCTTTTTTCCATCGATCAGGAGGAGAGTGGGTTGCTACAATGCCACTCACCTGATAAAAGTGGGGGTTATAGTAGGATAAAATACGAGTCAGCTATATACCCCCACTTCCGCTCACCTGATAAAAGTGGAGGTAATGATGCACTTCCGCTCACCTGATAAAAAGTAGGGAGGACTACCTTTTTTTCGTCGATCCGGAGGAGGGTTGCCACTTCCGGTCATATTGGGGATGCACCTGATGACAAGTGTGGGTTCATCGAACTGGAGGAGGGTTAAAACCTTTTTTTTTGGTTGTTTTTTTCGTATTTGTCAAGATGGTGGACGGTGGAAAAGTGCCCTTCATTCGTTTTTGTCGATCTGGACCTTCTATTACGGCTCTTCTCGCTCACGGGATCAAAGTGGGGGTAATGACGTAACTTCCGGAGGCTTCCATCGATCTAAAGGAGGGTGGGGGATGTCAATCTAGAAGAGGGTGCCTTTTAATACCTTTTTCGTCGATCTGGAGGGAACCTTTATGTGTAAATTTTTCCCGCATATTTTTTAGACTCACCTAGGGAAGAAAGGGAATTGTAGAGATATGAAAAAATGTTTTCTTAATTATAATAAAAGGAATCAAAAGTTTTCTTACGAGAAAAAGAAAAATGAATTCAAAATCGTAATTTACGTGTATGTATTGTGGAAATGTCTACGCAACTCGACAAGAATTGATCCATCATCTTCCCAACCACCGATCCGATCTTCGAATAGAGTGTTTACTCTTCGAAAACGAGTTGAAAGATATTGAAGGTGAAGGAACTTGCAAGTTGGTGCATGATGATACATATCGAATTTATTTCCGCAAAATTGAATATCTCGATTCAACCCTAGCGCTCAATTTACTGTATTGTCCGCTCAAATATCTTATTACGACTTGCTTAGATCAACTGACCAATTGCAAATTTCAATTGTGTTTAGAAGCAGATTTTAGCAAGGATTCCAACACAGTGCAAGCCTATTTCTGGTCCCTCTATACAGCTATTTACAACGAATCTGACGTGTCGGAAATCTTGGAAGATGCTTGCAAAAAAATACAACAGTCCGTCGAAACTTTAGAAAAAAACGGTACTGGTTGGCGCTTTTTGAAAGTTCGGGGTATAAAAGTGGCAAAAATCGATCCTTTTTGCCCTAGTTCTTTTTTACCCTTGCCGAGTGCATTACGCAAGAAAAGAAAAGTTATAGTAAATGTGAAAAATTCTGACGAAAAATGCTTTCTGTATTCAGTTTTAGCCGCTAAAATGAAGTGCTATGAAACCAAGGTTAAATATTACGAACCATTTTTGAACTCCGTAGACCATTTCATGTTGACGTTCCCCGTGAGTCTACGGCAAATTGATTCCTTCGAACGAGTCAACAATTTGTCCATTAACGTAATTTCTTACAAGGGATCGATAGGATTACACCCGGTGAGAGTGAACAAATATATGAAAGGAGAAGTAATTGACCAGTTACTAGTAGCCGACGAAAAAGGAAATACTCATCAATCAATCATCTTATCAATATAGGGTACTCCGATTTCGAGGTGTTGGTAGTAACAGGAAATTTTACTGCCGTAACTGCTTCGCGGCCTTTGGTAAAGAACAATTCATGATGGAGCACACCAGTAAATGTGTGAGATTGAATAGGGCGCAAGTACTCACTTTCTTACCACCCGGCGAAAACACGTTAAAATTCCTACACTACGATAGTTGCAATCCTCATCCTTGGGTAATTTATGCAGATTTCGAATGCATACTCAGACCCGTGCATACTAGTAGCACCGATCCATCCTCGAGTACTAAAGTAAGTTTGCATTTGCCTACTAGTTTTGGCTACGTCATTGTTGGTCCAGAAAATGAAATCGTGAGTCAAAAATTCTACCTCAGCGAGGACGCGGTGGATAAGTTTTACGAATATATGAATAGCGAAATTCAAAATTTTGCCACGATTATATCACGACCGAAACATCTGATGATGACTGCCGACGATGAAATTCGGTTCTCGAAAACCGTTACTTGTTACTACTGCAACAAAGTCATCGTCTCATATAAAGTGAGTGATCACTGCTCACTTCACGGGAAAGTTGAGAGGTGCTTCTCACGTAAAATGCAATCTGGAAGCTAGGACAATAAATACTATCCCGGTCGTCTTCCATAACTTGGAAGGGTATGATATGCATCTTCTGATTTCTGCGACGGAAAACTTCCCTTCGGGAGTAGACGTTCTTGCTAGAAACACCGAGCGTTTCAGGAGTATGACCATTACGCGGTACTTTTCCTTCGCTGGAAAGGACCTTTCGGTAAGGTTGCGATTTGTAGACAGTTATAGTTTCCTATTTTCCTCGCTCGAAACTTTGGCTAAAAACCACAAGAAATATCGACCCTTCCCCATCTTAAAAACTGCTCTCGATTCGGCAGACTGGTTCAGGCCAGGAGCGAAAAAGGAAGAAATCTTTGATTTATTGACGCAAAAGGTCACTACCCGAACGAGTACGTGCAGTCTATGGATGTATTTGAAGACCAGCAATTACCTCCTAAAGCGGCGTTCTTCTCCTCTTTACGAGGCGAAGGCATCACCGACACAGAGTACGATCACGCAACGTCAGTTTGGAAATTGCTGAAGGAGAAGGTTTTTAAAATTACCATCTCGTATATCAGATGATCGACGTGTATCTTCTAGCTGACATATTTCAGACTTTCAGAGAAACTTGCTCGGTTAATGACGGCATAGATCCTTGCTACTACACATCTACACCAGGGTTTAGTTGGGCAGTCACGTTGAGAAAAACCAAAGCAGAAGTAGAACTGTTTATGCACAAAGGAAAGCATACTTTATAACTTCCGGTATCAGAGGTGGAACAACTTTTGTGTCGAAAAGGCACTCGATCGCCAATAACAAATATCTGCCAGATACTTACGACGACAATTTACCTAGTCTGTGTCTAGTAGATTTGCATATCAACAACTTATATGGGCTAGCCATGACGGAATTCCTTCCTTACGATCGATTTAGCTGGCTAACGAAGAAAGAAATTCTCAAATTTCGCTTGTCGTCGGTCGAAAAATATTCGGAATACGGTTATAGTATATTGAAAGTGGACTTGGACTATCCACCCGAGCTACACAGAGGATCACAACGATTATACTTTAGCGCCGGAAAAGTTTAAAATAATGCAGAGACTCGTGTCTCCCTTTATCAAAGAAAAGGCAGTAAACAAGAAGATCCTTTCTACTTCCAAACTAACGACAAACCTCCTCCCGAAGAAAAACTGCGTATTTCATTACAGAAATTTACAATTCTACTTGAAACACGGTTTAATTTTGAAAGGCATCCGCAAAATTCTAAAATTTTGTCAGAAGCAATGGCTAAAACCCTACATAGACTTTAACACCTAGAAGCCTCAACTAGCTACGACGACGTTCGAAAAAGACTTTTTCAAATTGAAAAATAATTCGGTATTCGGAAAAACCATGGAAAACAAATCGGAGCGTTTATCCGTTAAATTGACCACCGATCCAAAAAAATCAATCAAGTACAGCACTCTACCACACGCGGATTCCTTCAAAATCTTCAACAAAAATCTCTTACAGGTAAACTTGAAGCTTCGTAACATCAAGTGCAACACTACCGACTTACTCCGGTTTCTGCATCCTAGAACTTTCCAAACTTACGATGTACGAATTTCACTACGAGTTTATACTTCCAAAATACGGAGAACGCGCGCGTTTCCTTTTCACAGACACCGACAGTCTGTTCTACGAGGTAGAGACTGACGATTTTTATCGTGATATGGAAAGTGAGTTAGATAGACTTGACACCAGCAATTACGATCCGTCGCATCCTTTATACAGCGTTAAAAACATACAAATCCTAGGGAAAATGAAAGATGAAACGGCTGGCGTCCCGGTGAAAGAATTTGTAGGTTTGAAAGCAAAAATGTACTCATTTTTATTCGGGGAAGACAGCGTTAGAAAGGCTAAAGGAATTAGTAAAGCGTTTATCCAAAAAAGTCTCTGCTATGAAGACTACAAAAAAAGTGCTATTTTCGAAAACACCGTCGAAAGCCACGTGGAGGAGCATTCAAAGCAAGGATCATCAGCTCGCCACGGTTGAAATTTCAAAATCATCCGTATCTCCCTGCAACGAAAAAAGATTCGTGTTGGATGATGGAATACATACGTTAGCGCACGGTCACTATAGAACCGGCATACCGCACGATTTTGTAGACGACGTAATAGATCCGAAGGAGTATGAAGAGGCTGAAGAGTGTGCTTCGCTGGTGAAAGACGAGGAGGAATCAACCTATGAAATACTGAGACGAAACGAAGAAGAAAAAATGGTGGCTAATAAGAGGAAAAGAGCCGTCGCTTTTGCTAAGAAACGTGCGACAGAAACTGTCGAGCAGAGAAGAAATAGGCTGGAGAAAATGGCCGCTGGTAAAAGAAGAAGAAAATTGATGTAATAAAATGGGTATAATATGTGCCGTACGGATCCCACATTTTTTTAGACCCAGATAGACGGTCAAAGTTTGCTAACGTCCAACTATTAAATTTTGAATCGTACCCCTTCCACTTGACAAAGGAGAGCATTTTTCCATCTTTTCCTTTCTTCTTACGTAGTATTTTTTCCACTAAAAACAAGTCCGGTACGAATGTTTTTTGAATTTCCAATTCGTAGAAACCTCCGAGAATGTGTTTACCCGATTCGTTTTTTAAAAGGCAAGTTACCGGATCAGTTTTTTGCACTTTGCGAATCGTGAAAACTTAGTTGGTAAAATTTTGGAGATATCCTTTATCGAAAATTTTTGACTTTAGAAATTCTGACTTTATCTGCTTCGATAAACTTTTTTTTTAGACGGTCCTTTAGGTCGTCTCAGCAACTGTTTGTGCCGCCTGGTTACTTCCCTCGGTTTCAACTTCGTAGTAGAATGGATGGTGTCGTTGTACTGGGAAACTAACTCGTCGATAATATCTACTCATTTATGATTTTCCCGCCCGGTGAATCTTTTCCACATCCGAGTTTTCAGGGTTTTGTTGAATCGTTCTACCACGCTCGCCTTCATTTCCGAGTGCGTAGAGTACATGTTGATGTTGTGACGCTTAAGGAGTACTTTGAAGTCTTTATTGTAGAACTCGCTACCTAATTAGACTTGTAAGTTTTTTGGGGATGTCGCTCCCACAAGTATCTTCTAGAAAGCTTCGGTAACGTCAATTCCAGATTTAGATTTAAGGGGAATAGCCCGAACAAACTTGGACATGACGTTAATACAGGTTAATAGGTAGTTAAACCCTTTATTAAGTTTAGCGTAAGGTATCATTTCCACCAAGTCAGCCTGCCATAGATCGTTCACGCCCAGTACAATCACTTTCCGTCTCGGAAAATTTTTTCGAGCTGGCTTGTGAAGTTCTTTTACGAGTTGCTCCATTTTTTTTTTATTTCCCATTCCGAATCTTAGTTTCTTTTTCATGATCTTCTTAACGATCGAAGCGGCTAGTTTCTCCCGCCACGTCAGAGAAGGATCGTCTCTCACTCTTTGAGCTTTGGAAGCGAGAACTTCATTGGCGACGTGCAGAAGTTTTAAATCCGAGCTCTCTGAGTAAGCTATATCGTATTGTTTGCACGCTTCATCTAGTTCATTAATCCCAGGATCTCCTCGAGCCAATCTTTTTTCCAGTTTGGTTCCCGGACCGCAGTATTGGTATCCGGGCAAATGCAGTTCTAGCGGTAACGCATCTATGATTTTATTTATACAACTTCCATTTGTCTGTTATTTTTTGCGGTTATAATAACGGACGGCTCGGAGCCTTTCGCTGTGAGATGCCTACATTTGACGCAGTACCTCATCTCGATATTAATTCTTTTTGTTTTATACGTTTTAATCTAAACCCAAATTTTGATAAGACACCCTTTTCTCCAGCGCAGTTATGATTTGTCTTTCCTGTATTTCCGATAAAATTTCGACCATCTCGTTTCTATGCCCGTTGTGACCGGCCGATGCAGACTCGTACAAAGTACAGAGTAGGATGATTCTTTCAACTTTCTAGAAGCTAGTAAACTCCAAAGCCCACGTCTCCCCGTATACTGCTTCCCCCGGACCACTATATCATTTTCAAAAATTTTAACAACTTTATTCCCCATGGTCAGCTCGCCTTTTTTCGTGTCGTACCTAAGTCCGAATACCGAATCAGTTTACTTGGGATTTTCGAAAAATTTTGTTAAGAAATACGCAGCCGATGGTTCGACAATCTGACCGGGTAACAAACTATTGAGGGAATAGAGAGTTGGCATGTGGGGAGGCTCCGGGGGGGGGGGGGGCCCTATAAATACAATTAGCTTGCACCGCGGAATATGAGGGGGTAACTTTAGGGCCGGTACTCGTATTCAGTCTCGGGAGAAATTTGCATTATTGGAAGACTCGAATATTCGGCGAGACTAATACTGGGATTCTCACTACGAATAGTGACATCGGAAGGAGTCAACGATAAATTCGTTTCGTAGTCGTCACTTTCTTCCTCTTCACTTTCTACATCTTTATAAGCTTTAATCGGGGTAGTTTGCGAGTGTTTTTAATTGGCGTGCCTAGAGTGTTTTTAACACCGAGCACCAGTGTCAGGGTGCTTACTACCGGTTTAAAAAATTCTTATAGAGATATTTCTTGCCCTCTCTCGCCCAAACGTTGATTTAGAAACTCTATAGTTAAACGTTTTTTGAGTTTTGCGATTTCTCGTTTCGTCTCCATTCTTTTGTTTAATAGGTAAAAACGAATGTTTGTAGGCTATCTCCCCTCGTTTAACGTTTTGTTAATTGATAAAAACCATTAAGGCTTTTTCCAACACGTTCTACACAACATTTTAAAGTCCGAAAATTCCATGTCGGGCTCAACGTAATTTTCGTAAACGTGTTTCAAATTTAACTCATCCACGGGGAAAAGAATTAATAAATTTGCGTTGTCTCTGACCACTTGTTTAGGAATTCTCGTGTAGGACTGACTGCAATAAAAAACGTCGGCGTTTGAATGACGTCCTTGAGCGAAATAACGTTCGATGTTTTTTTGTTTGTCCAAAAGGCAATCGTCAAAAAGAATCAGGTTCTGAAATGTTGGGTCTAGTTCTTCGGGTGGAATTATATCAATTTGAGAATCGTGAAAAAATGCTACGTTCTGTCCAATTTTTTCCTCAATTTCGGTAAATACAGACTGTAAAGCTTTGTACTTTGGTTAACATAAAGTTTTACTGTAAATATATAATCGATCGCAGTCGAGCCATCTTTCGTTACAGATGAAATTAAACAGCAAGTTAGTCTTTCCACAATTCGCAGGGCCTATTATTAGACATCTGATAGTCGAAGGTAGGAACGGATGATTTTTAGGTTCTTTCTTCGGTACGAAAAAGTCGTAGTTTTTAATTTCCATCGCGTTTTTTTATTTACGCATTTACGGAGATACCAAACCCATAAAGTCTTCGTTGGTAAATTTATCAGAAGTATCGGAATGAGCTACTCCAAAATCTACGTTGCACCATAATTTCACGTTGCTGGGAGACTCGTCGGTGACATATACCGCGGTAATTTTCTCAGTGACTTCCGTTAGATTTAAAGCGTTGAAAGATGGCAAGTTAAACCACGGTTTGTCAATAACATTTTTGTTAAGTTTCCCTTTAGTTTTGTGAATATTCTCATACACTAAAGTTTTAAGACATTGTGGTTTGTCTCCGTTACCCTCGTTTGCCTTTACAGAAGAAGCCGAATGCGTAGAATTGGGATAATGGAATGTAGTCAAAGACACGGGTTTTTGATCATCAAAATCTATATTTAGTTTCGTACAGATGTAGCTCTTAGGATTTTTCAACAGTTTTTGAGTTTCAGGGTCGTTAGGTGAACTCCACCCTTTATATTTTGATTTTTCGTCCGAAACGGGTGTCCCCGAACCCTTAAAATCCTTAAATTGTACGAAAGGAGACAAGGAAAACTTTACGCCACTTTTAATCTTTATACCATTCTCGATTTTAACTTTCAGCAAGTTTTTTTGCAAGAGATTGGAGAGATTCGTTTGCCAGGATGATTGAGACATTATTCCTTTTATTATATATATTTTTTGAAAGTTAAAAAAAAGATGTAGGTCAACAAATTTGAACTACGGTTGAAAAGAGTGAGAGAGGATAATACGATCGGAGTCGGTCCGAGAGGTGAACCAGGACTAGGATATGTTTTAACTCCCTCAAACAACTATGATATGCAACGCAAGCGGTTAACTAAACTTAGAGCCGCTATTAAACCAGAAGACGCCATCAGTTATTCTCAGATCAGTAATCTGACAACGGACGTTCAGAAATTTAAAACCGACTTCTCCGACGAATTGGCTTCCACCATCGAAAAAAACACGTTGTACGTAGACGGGTCTGACGGAAATTTCTACGTGAAGAAGAAGCAAATTAAGGACGTAGCTTTGCCCGGCACGCTGCAGACGTGGCAACAAAAGTATACGTCGCCAGGAATTGCTTATTACAGGATGAGCAAAAAGTATACTTCAACGCAACTAACAAACCGATAAGAAATATAAGCGAACCTACTTTACCGAGTGATGCCGCAACGAAAGTATTCGTCGACAGCAATTGCTTGATACAAGACGATCAGAAGGTATACTTCGATGCTTCGAACAAACCGATTAGAAATATAAGCGAGCCGACTTTACCTAGTGACGCGGCTACGAAGAAATTTGTGCACGAAAATTGTTTCATGATAATCAGTTTCTGTATGAAAAGCCCTTTGCATAAAGAAGTCGACTGGTTCGTTAATTCCGGATCTATCGCGAACTACATAAGTGCAAGTTCTGGTTTAATTCGTAAAGCAATTTTATACTGCAACGATCCGAGCGTAGAAGTCATTGTTAAATGTATAGCGGGAACGAAAACCTTTCTCATTACTAAAACGAGGGAAGCGCATTCAACGACTACCGTTTTTAACATTCCTTACGAAATAGAAAAAGATTCTGCCATCGCGGTACACACGGTTGAAGATTTTGATATGGAAGACGTTTATTTCCTGTTGCAATTGCACGCCACTTTTCAATAGATTTCATTTTATCTAAAAAGGATTCGTAATTACGAGTCTTAGAGAAGGCGCTAAGGAAAAATAAACAAAAGTGCCCGCACCAAATCTGGTTAAAGTTTTGCACACGTTCGCAATTGTGTTTAATTCCCGGTCCCAAGTAGTTAACCACAGACCGGGGAGGACCCATGTTGCTGTAACTATCGAAATAACAGGGTTCGCCAGAAATGGTAGAATAGGCTACCCAGTGACTTCCGTCTCCGTCGTTGAAATCTTCCAAGTTTACGATTCCGTTTTCACCAGTAGGGTTAAGTTTTAAAGGAAGCGTGTCTTTACTACAAGTACCTCTGAATTTCGGAATTTTCATTACTCTTGCCAATCGGTTTAAAACGTGGTTCGTTAAGGTTTATCAAAGTCGATTAAATCCTGGGTGGTCTTAAGTAAAGACCTTTACCACGGGACAATTTTGTTTGCAACGTTTCTCGCTTAATTTTTTTTCTTCTTGCTGGAACCTTCCACTTGCTTATGATGTCGCATGAGTTCAGCTAGAATTTGTGCGTCATTTTGTGCTTTTTTTACGGCAGAAACCACCCCCGCGGTCACTCCTGCCAACCCACCAATTCCGGCCAAAATCGGCACTAGCAACGCCAACGGCAAAAAGCCACCTTTTTTTCTTGATCTAGTTTTGAGTGCCATATCTTTTTATTAATAAACAATTTCGACTTTGCCTCTATCCAACTTTAGATTCATTTTCCCGTCGCCAATGAGCAGAGCGTGACAGACGGTGTTAGCTGGCAACGCTGCTCTAAACTTCAGTTTGACTTGTACATCCACGATTCCGGATTGAAGCCTCTCGGACTGTTTGGTGCAATCCAACACCACGAGTGGATAGGCTTTCTTGAACTGAAGCAAGTCGAAACTTAAATCTTTGGTGTCGTAACACAGCTGTCTAAATTGCTGGGCCATTCTATACAAGCCGACGTACTCTCCAGTGGCAAAATTAGTATTCAGATCGAGAAACAGATATCTTTCGCAATTTAGAGTCACGTGAGCATCTTGCAAACTACAGTGGTCGAACACGGCCGAATTTCTACCTAAAGTGTCCTGTCTGTTTGTTTGAAAAGCTAGAACTATCCACCTAACCACGGAAGTAGTCAGCACGGTCCAGGTGAAGTTGGTATTTTGAGGGAGCTCGCAGCTATCGTAATGCCAGTGTCGAAATCCTAAATCCACCGTAGTTTCGTTGTCTATGAAATTGTAAAGTTTAAGTTTTTGATCGTCCGATGCGGTAACGTGGGGGATGAGCCAAGAAATGGTACTGAGAACTACTTTACCATTGGCCGCGGCTGCAGCTTTGAAGATGACATTTGTATCGCTGGTCCTCATGCAAGTGAGCACGTGTTTAGTTCCATAAATTAGCTTGTCGTAATTTTCGAAAAATCCCATGATGTGTTTCAAGGGAATGGCGAATGTAAAACTTCCTTTGGGAGTTGTTTCAGTGATGATGGACGCGTGCCGATGTTTGAAACCCAAGTTGTCGGTCAAATCAGCAGCGACAGATGCTGCACTATCCAATGCCCAGCACTGGCCAAGCAATGCCGGCTGTAGTGCCGATCCGTTAGAGAGCAGCCCTTTCATTAGGGTACAGAATCCTGGATAATTTAACTCGTCTTCTTGTTTATCACCTAGATGATATTTTATATTAGAAAACAGGAACATGGGAGCATTATTAATCAACGTCGCTGTGTCAACATCGGCATAAGCCGAGTCATCGTACTTCAGCAACCTGCCTTTAATCAAGAGTTAACTGTTTGCAATGTGCAGAAATAAATCTTGGTTTTCCACGTGTATTTGAATTTCAGAATTCACGTTGTTGTGATTCGTACCGATAATGGGATTATATTCGTGATAGGTGTAAGATTCGATCGACTAGTCGAAGAATAAAGGTTCGTTGATTTTTAAATAGTCTTCTATAACACTCATTTTCTAGCCGTTGTTATAAATTTGATGAAAACTTTGTTTCTAGGCGTTTAACTGCTCGTGTTTTTATTATTATTAAAATTTTTACGAAAGAATCCTTTACCTTTTTTCCAAACACGAGCGTCTTGTCCTTTGTTTATTTTCAGATTTTAAATGAATTCGAACCGTGTGGGTCTTGCCATTCAGATTCAACGGCTTGTGGGTCTGAGATGTAAGCCATACTCTTATACTCCTGATTAAGTTCATAGTAATGGGTAAATAGATTAAATTATGCGGAGATTCGATGATTTTGAAACCCGGAGGCGAATTTGGATAGAACGAATATAAAGTGGGTTGAGTGTCACCATTTACGTAAGAATTTCCAATGATGTCAACGTGCACAAAAATTGTGTTTATATTTATTATTTCGACGGTATTTTGACTTTCTCGACTCTTCACGTAGGTTCCTAAATGAAATCCCAAGACTCGAGCCAAGCTCTTTTCACCCGTAAAGGCTATTCCGTATTTCGAATCGCTAATTATCAAGTTGGTTCTCAAAGTGTTTACGTTAGGAAGAATCGAAATGGCTTCCCCGTCATGACCATTTTGATTTATCGAGTTTTTGAGAAATTTATTCAAATCTTCAATTTCGTAAGTTCCGGGGGTGATTATGACTTTCTGCCAAGTTATACCAGCATTTGCGGTGTATTTAATTTCGTTATTTTTTGAATCGATGTTGTATATGCTGTTATACGTGTCTAAATTAATAAGTGCTAATTCGTACCTTTTTTCAGGGTCCAAATGAATTGGAGTATTTAGATTAAATCTCAAGTCAGAGTCTTTGCCAGTGAGGATAAAAGGACAAGAATCCATTTCTTTTTTCAATCCCCTTTTTTCATCCGTTAAACAGCGTCATATTAGGTAGTAAAAAGCATTTTCCACCTAGAAAGATGAAAGGGATAGTCCCACCAGATTGACGAAAACTAAAAATGTTTGTTTCCAAACCCACACTTTGACATTACCCCCACTTTGATCCCGTGAGTGACGAAATGGGATACCCAACGAAAATGAATGAAGGGCACTTTTCCACCATCTTGACGAATATAAAAAAAAACCCTCCTCTATGAATCCACACTTTTCATCAAGTGCACCCCAACTTTTATCAGGTGAGTGGTATCGTAGGAACCCTCCAGCTCGACGAAAGCCAGAAAAAAAGCTCGTCCTTCAGATTGATGAAGGACGCCCACTTTTCATCAGGTGCACCCCATTTTCCTCCGGATCGATGAAAGCCGAGAAAAAAGGTAGTCCTCCAGAACCCCACTTTTCATCAGGTGAGCGGAAGTGCATCATTACTCCCATTTTGATCAGGTAAGTGGCATCGTAGCAACCCACCCTCCTCCAGATCGACGAAAAACAGTAGTCCTCCAGATTGTTGAAGGACGCCCCCCACTTTTCATCAGGCGACCGGAAGTGCATCATTACCCCCACTTTTATCAGGTGAGCGGAAGTGGCATCGTAGCAATCCACCCTCCTCCCGATCGACGAAAGCCAAAAAAAAGGTATTAAAAAGCACTTTTACACCCTCATCTAGATTGATGAAAAGTGGAAGGACGCTATTAACCCCCCACTTTTCATCAGGGGACCGGAAGTGCATCATTACCCCCATTTTTATCAGGTGACCGGAAGTGGGGGGACTAGCTGACTTAATATCGTTTTTTACCCTACTGAAGTGCATCATTACCCCCACTTTTATCAGGTGAGCAGAAGCGGTATCGTAGCAACCCTCCTCCAGATCGACGAAAAAAGGTAGTAAAAAGTACTTTTCCACCCTCCTCCAGATTGATGAAGGACGCCATTAACCCCCATTTTTCATTAGGTGAGCGGAAGTGCATCATTACCCCTACTTTTATCAGGTGACTGGAAGTGGGGGTATATAGCTGACTTAATATCGTATTTTACCCTACTTTCAGTTTACGATAAAATTAAAAATGTGAGGAGAAATACCCTCACGAATCGTTTCTACTTCCTCCTCCTTGTACCACGTTTCTATAGCTTCTGAATAATTTTTGCGAGCCTTATTATATGCACGTAATGTGTTCCGGCACTGATTTGACTTATATTTATGCTAAAGTTTAGGTTTCAATCGGCACTGCTTGGCAGTATGATGTGGTATGATGTGGCACCTCTCGACACTTTTCAACGTGTCCGGACAAAATCTGATGGAAACATATTCACATCTGTTTAATATGCGGATGAGTATCAAAAATTAGCACGTCCCCATCAACATGTGCAAGAGAACTTCTAAGTTTGGGGAAGTCGATTTTCCCTTTCGGCACAACGAGGGATTGGCAATCGGATGGACCCATCACAGTTTTCTACAAATTTAATGAAAAACACACCGCAAGATGGTCACTATTTCCGAGATGGGTCTGCACTTCAAGATCAAAGACCAATCTGTTGTCATGAGTAAAAACTAGATCCAAAATGTTCTGTCCTCTAGTGGGTTTATCCACAATTTGCCTCATGCCAAGTGGAGCAATTAAGTCAAGGAAATACTGATGATGGCAGTCGTTGGCTCTGTTGCAGTCCCAATTAACTGTTGACAAGTTGAAGTCGCCCAATATTATATTGGAATGCCCTGGGTTAAAGGAGTTCACAATAAATTCACACATGTTAAGGAGCGAGTTAAGGAGCGAATTTAGGTAGCGAGTTCTACAATAAAGACTTCAAAATACTCCTTAAGCGTCATAACATCAACATGTACTCTACGCACTCGGAGATGAAGGCGAGCATGGTAGAACAATTCAACAGAACCCTGAAAACTCAGACGTGGGAAAGATTCACCGGGCGGGGAAATTATAAATGGGTAGATATTATCGACGAGTGAGTTTCCCAGTACAACGACACCGTCCATTCTACTACGAAGTTGAAACCAAAGTAAGTAACCAGGCAGGACGAACCGTTGTTGAGATGAGCAAAACCTAAAGGACCATCTAAAAACCAAAGTTTATCGTAGGAGATAAAGTCAGATTCTAAAGTCAAAAAAATTTTCGATAAAGGGTATCACCAAAATTTTACTAACGAAGTTTTCACGATTCGCAAAGTGCAAATAACTGATCCGGTAACTTATCTTTTAAAAGACGAATTGGGTGAACCCGTTCTCGGGGGTTTCTACAAACTGAAAATTAAAAAAACATTCGTTCCGGACTTTTTTTTTAGTAGAAAAAGTACTACGTAAGAAGTTAGGAAAAGACGGGAAAATTCTCTACTTCGTCAAGTGAAGGGATACGATTCAAAATTTATTAGTTGGACCGATAACATTAGCAATGTTTGACTTCCTACCGTCTAAATAGATGCAGTATCCGTACAATGGGTCTAAAAAAATGTGGAAAAAATGCCTTACCAATTCGCTACGGCATTTTCTCCAGTATTTTTTTAGACCAATTATCAACTTTGTTACATCAATTTTCTTCTTCTTTTAGCAGAGGCCTTTTTCCACAACATATCTCTTCTCTGTTCAGCAGTTTCTGTCGCACATTTCTTAGCAAAAGCAGCAGCCATTTTCTCCAACCTAGCTATAATCTGTTCCGTAGTTTCTGTCGCACATTTCTTACGAAAAGCAGCCGCTCTTTTCCTCTTGTATATTGTATTTTTTTGCAAGCATCCTTCAATATTTCCAACAAATAAGATACGTTGTAAATAGCCATACAGAGGGACAAGAAATAGGCTCGCACAGTGTTGGAATCCCTGCTAAAATCTGCTTCTGACGCAGTTGAAATTTACAATTGGTCAGTTGATCCAAGCAAGTCATAATAAGAAATTTGAGCGGACAATACAGTAAATTGAGCGCTAGGGATGGATCGAGATATTAAATTATGCGGAAATAAATTCGATGCATATCATCATGCACCAATTTGCAAGTTACTTCACCTTCAATATCTTTCAACTCGTTTTGGAAGAGTAAACACTCTGGTCGAAGATCGGATCGATGGTTGGGAAGATGAATTGTCGAGTTCCGTAGACATTTCCACAATACGTACAGGGAAATGATGATTTTGAATTCATTTTCTTTTCCTTGAAAGAAAACTTTTCGTTCCTTTTATTATATTAGGAAAACAATTTTTCATATCCCAAAATTCCCTTCCTTCCCTAGGTGTGTCTAAAAAATATGCAGAAAAAATTTACAAATAAAGGTAGTACTTTCCCACCCTCCTCCAGATTGACGAAAAAGGTATTAAAAGGCGGTTTCCCACCCTCTTCCAGATTGACATCCCACATTTTCCCACCCTCGTCCAGATCGACGGAAGCCACCGGAACCCTTCGCGTGTCTGGAAGTTACCTCATTACCCCCACTTTTACCCACACTACTTAGCTAATTTTGCTTCTTTAGGTGAATCTTTCAGTAAATTCAAAGCTTCATGCGTTCTGTTTTATGATAATTTAACTATTGCTGTAAGGTAAACCTCGTGAATATTGTCATCATTAGCAAAGCAAAATATGACTTTGAATGTTAGATCCACCTGAGAAATGGCTTGATCGGCTTCAGTAACAATTGAATTATAGGGAATCACAGATTTCCAAAGAGGGATTACTTTCATCAACCCAGGATCAATGAACGTCAGGGACTGGAGGACCTTTCAGCATGGCTGAAAGATGTGAGGTCCTATAATGCCCTTAACCAACCCACTAATAAACTACTTAGAAATATTAAGGAGCAAATGTTAGGTCTGGCAACATTTACAGAATGCCATTCATCAATCAGGAGCTCGAATTACTTTCTCGTAAGGTCAAGTCTATTTGAAGACTTGTTCGTTTAAATGGAGGATTCAGTCCAGAACCATGATGCAGAATTAGTTTAACCGATACCAGCATATACGATACCCATTGGGGCAATGCTATTGAAGTTGTGGTCCTTGATGTTTTAGAAATTGATTCATTTAGGGAATTAGGTACATTTTCCGAAGATTTGCTTAAAGCTTTACCTCATGATGTTGCTTCAGTAAAGGAAATTCGCTGGCTGCTCAAGGTTAAACGTTATTATAATTATTGTATAATTAATTAAGGTATGTCACCAGGGCAAGCATTTCCAGTCCATTAATTTAGGTGACACTATTCCGCAGCAATATATTGGCAACAATCTCGCTATTAAAACTATTAAGACACATGAAATTAAAAGAAAGTGGGGAAATGGCAGTTGTGAAATGGTTACGATTGGCTAAAACATTTTTAACAGGCAGCACGAATGTGCAGCCTGGAGGTTACGAAATTTTGCAGGAACCACACTTAAATTTTTACAGCAATGCAGGAAGAAAAATCATGCTATTTGCCCGGCATGTGGAACTGATAATGATGGAGAGCAGCATTACTTTACTGTTTGTACAGCAATGGTTGACATCAGAGCTGTTTTAAAGGAAATCCTTAAACATTGTGAAATTCAAATTGAAATTCGGTGCGCGTTATAGATTGGCATTCCTGTCAAAGGTACAAGATTATTGCAGCATCTGTGTTCTGATCTTACTGTGCTTTCTGTGGCATCCATCCAAGATGCCCTTATTGGTAAATACAATCAGAACAGCTTCAATGGTACTTATCTGTTCTTTCCCAGAATGTCGAAACTTTATCACGCAGAACGTTATTGGTACTCCCTTGTTGATCATGAATATAAATTTAGAAAAAAATTGAGTAATGCCTGGCCTAAAATTAGAAATCTTTAGACCATTCCATGGAATGGCTAACAAATTATACTATTTTACCTGATTTATTATCAGTTAAGATGCTTAAGATTTCCAAAATTCTTCACTCAAATCACTTTGTTTTGATTAGAATGTTGGTCGGTAATTTGTCTATGCAACACCATTCAGGTTTTGCATTTTCCACTGTGCGGGTGTTCAAAGACAGTTCTTCCTACCTCAGTTTCATATTGAGGTTTTTTTTTTAACTGGATCGAACTTTTTTGTAAGGATTGCTTCAACATGCAACCGAAGGTACTTTTTGACTAAATCTTACTTTTTGTTGTGGTTTTGCAGTGTACAATTGTGGTCATATCTGGTAACCTTGGTTTTTATTCTCACCTGCGGAAACCTTATTACGACTTTTAGGACAGGTTTTGCACCATCGTTCCAACACGGTGCAGAATGACCCGAAGGCCACCCACAGCCAGGCCAGTCCGAGGCACTCAACTAGTCATCAATGGGTTGTAGCGACGAGTCGTGTGTACAAAGGGCAGCGACATATTCGACACGAGATGCTGACTCGCGTCTACTGGGAATTCCTGGTTCACAGGAAGAATTACAGACCCCTATCACAACCATGAACGATATTCTAAGATTTCCCGGAGTCTTCTCGGACCAGGAAACTGTTTGAATTGTCCATTGAAGCGCGCATGTGGCCCCGGACGTCTAAGGGCATCTCAGGCCTGTACTGGCTCTCTTTGTCGTGACTATAACGCCACCAATCCCTCAAAGAATCGACCATAGTCTCCTTGGCTACGAGTCTAGTTAAAAGCATGAGTCATGTCTGTTTCGTGCGGAATTAACCGCAAGCTCACGCAGTGGCTCTACAGCTATGCACCACCACCCACTGAATCAAGAAAGAATTCTCAATCTGTCAATCATTCCAGTGTCCAGGCCGGTTGATTTTTTCCGTTGTAAGTCAAATTAAGCTGCAGGCTCCAATCCTTGTGGTACCCTTCCGTCAATTGCTCTAAGTTTCAGCTTTGCAACCATACTTCCCCGAAATCCAAACACTTTGGTTTCCTGGAAGCTGCCCGCTGAGTCATCGGAGGAACTCCAGAGGATTGCAGGTCGGCATGGTTTATGGTTAGAACTAGGGCAGATCACTTTCACTCCAGTGCATCCCACGGCAGTGCAAGAAGTTCAAATCTCGCGCCGTGGTACGGATGCCCCTGTATGTCCCGCTTAATCATTACCTCGGGTTCCGAAAACCAACAAAACATAACCGAGGTCCTATTCCATTATTCCATGCTTGGCTATGCAGGCGTGGACTCTCCTGCTTGGAGCACTCTAATTTGTGCAAAGTAAAATTGTTACCGGCCTGCCGTGCTATTACTAGATCGGTTGTTGCCACAGCAGTCTGAGTGTGAGACTACAAGGACGGCAATTGTAACCGACCGCCTCAAAGCCAAGATCCAACTACGACCTTTTTAACCACAACAATTCTAATATACGCTATTGAAGCTTGAATTACCGCAGCTGCTGGCACCGGACTTTCCCTCCAATATTTCTCCAACGTATTCACAGCCGGTATAACACTTCCAAAGAGATAGGGGCGGCCAAAGACATTGACTTGGCATATGTCTCGTAACTACCTCCCCATGCCTGGAGTGGGTAACTTCCGTGCCTGTTGCCTTCCTTGGATGTGGTAGCCGTTTTTCATGCTCCCTTTCCGGAATCGAACCCTGAATCCCCGTTACCCATAAAAACCATGGTAGGCGCGTAACCTATCATCGACAGTTGATAAGGAAGACATTTAAAGAAGCGTCGCCGGTGCTAAGACCATGCGATCAGTGTAAGTTTTCCAAAGTCACCAAACGGAAACGGATCCTTACGGATCCGTATTGGTCTTGTTCTAATAAAAGCATTCGTCCCGAAGGTCGGAGATGGTCGGAATTACCACTGTTATCCAAGTCGGATGGTACAATCTAAGAAACCATAACAGATTTAGTGAGCCATTCAAGGTTTCACCTTAATTCGGCATGAACTTGGACATGCGTGGCTTAAACTTTGAGACTATCGTATGACTACTGGCAGGATCAACCAGGTAACTCTTCATCAACGGCCTCTTACAGCAGCAAGACGGCAAGCCCTATTGTCGGCAGCCCCTATTGTCGGAGAGCGTGACACACAGACAACGAAGTAAGTCGGCAAGTCCCCAGCCACATGCTAGGGCACGTTCTTCCACTACTCAAATGACCACCATCCAAAGCAAAACAAAGCCTCGCATTTCAGCCACAGCTCACACACTCCAAGCCCAAGACGCAAAGGCATGAAAGCAAGCATGTTAGGATAGTCCACTTACTCAAGCTCGAACTCGGCTCAACATGCTACCCTTGCATATCCGTCCATAGCCTGAAGACCGACGCAGGAAGCTTACGGTGGGGACGAGCCGGACCAAACTCTTTCAGCAGCACATCACCAGACTATTTTGCCGACAGCCAACGCATCCCAAACTCAAGGACCACACGAGCTACAACTGATTCGACTGCTGCCTATTACTCCAAACCAAAGATGCAGAGGCCCGAGGCAATCGTTAGGGTCATCCGCTTAGTCTAGCTCAAACACGGCTCAACATGCTAACCCTTGCGTACTCGTCCATAGCTCATAGATCAACGGAGCAAGTTTATGGTAGGGCCAAGCCGCTAACGTTCAAACTCTTTCAGCGGCACATCACCAGTCTCTTGCCACAGCCAACCCATGCCATACTCGAAGAACAGAGCCACAACCGATTCGCCTGCTGCTGAATCACTCCAAATCCAAGACACGGCGGCTCGAGGCAATCAAGTTAGGATCATTCACTTACTCAAGCTCGAACACGGCCCAGCATGCTACCCTTACCTACCCGTTCACAACACGAAGACCGACAGAACAACAATAGGGTAGGGCTAAGCCGCTATCTATCTTCAAACTCTTTCAGAAGCACATAACCAGCCTCTTGAACCCACAGCCAAAACATCCCAGACTCAGAAATGCCCAGCCACAGCCGATATGCCTGATGCTTAATAAGTTAAACCCAGGGCACGGAGACACGCAGAACGAGCAGGTTAAGATCATCAGCATATTCCAGCTCGAACACGGCTTAACATACTACCCTTGCATACCAGTCCACAGCCCGAAGACCAACGGAGGAAGATTACTGCAGGGCCAAGACACTAACGTTAAAACTCTTTCAGCAGCGCATCACCAGACCTGTTCAGCCACAGTCAACGCATCCCAGGGAACAACAGAAAGTAACCATTTTGCCCACCACTCAAGCACGCCCAATCCAAGACGGAGACATGCAAAGCAACCAAGTTAGGATCGTCCACTTATTCAAGCTTAAACACGGCCCGACTTGCTAATCTTGCGTACCGTCCATAGCCCGAAGACAAACGAAGCAAGCTTATGGTAGGGCCAAGCCACTAACTCTTTCAGCAGGACTCCCCATACCCATAGGCCTGCAGCCAACATCATCCTGAACCAGTTATGAGTGCAAGAGAGTCAGCCAGACTCTTATACAAGTGAGTCCAGTCAAACACTATTTCCAATCACACCAGCTGTGCCTAGGATGCTACACTTGCATGCCTTCTACGCAGCCAGTGTGCATGAATTATCGGTAGAATCACGGAACAATCAAAGACCGACGGAGCATGATTACGGTAGGGCCAGGCAATGTGTCAGTGCTCGTCCACAGTACAAGACCTGTCTCCTAAATCTATTCACTGGCGGTCCGTGCACGACACGCCCAACCTCTAAGGCCGAAGGCAAAGCATCAGAGGCCTGCCCAAAGATCTATAGCACAAGAGCCGACAATCCCAAGTCAGGCCACGGCACTGCTGCTTCCAAGCTTGTCTGCATCCCGAGTGCAACCCTTGCCTACCCGCCCATAGCCCGAAGACCGACGGAGCAAGATTGTAAGGAGAAAGGCTGCCTCAGCGGTCGTCAACAGCTACCACTGCCCGAAATGTCATGCTTCCTGCACCCAAGTGCTAATACCTTCCTGTGACGTTGCACAGCAAGGTCAACAAATCAGCAGGAAAATATAAGACAAATTCTGGAATCGTCCTTTTGTCTCACGCTCTTTTCAGTTACGAGGACGGGCGGTATCTCTCGTACCGAGCGCATTTGTGGTTTTGCATTTTTCTCCAGCTTTGCCTGCACTACTGTGGCAGAACCCCACTTTCCATTGCCTGCACTCTATTTGCCATCCTTACCTTTATTTATTTCGTACGTGCGGTCGCACGGTATCACAGAACCAAGTTATCTTACAGACCTCTCTCAATCCAATCACTTATGGGTTTAAGCAAGCTTAACCGAAGCGCAGTCAGGAATACGGCTGCACGCGACAAGCCGCCCTTCCCGCACAATGGGCATCACAGCTCATTTATCCCTGCGTGGTAGGGAGGAACACAATTTATATTAACCCCCGGCGTTGCTTTCCAGGTTCACTGGAGTTCCAGCAACCAATAAATAAAAAGACATGCTGCCTTTCCTCTGGAGAATTCATTGAGTACCAAAAAGTAGGTAGAAGATGGAATTTAGACGAGCCCAGGAACACCTTCCTTTAAAGTCCCTGATCTGGCCTGATCTGCTTGTACCACCAGTCATGTGCCCGAACCATGCGAACAAGACGTAAACACAGACCAATGACGCTAGCCGACTTCATGTGCCCTAGCCGAAAAAGTAAATACACTCCGTCATCGTAGCAGCTAACCTGTCCTTTGTGCCCCCGAAGAAGACGTAGAGCACTCAGACCGCAGAAAGCAAGACAGTAACCGTTGCCACCCCAGTACTCCTTCAGTTAGGACACCGAGGTGGTTGAGAGCGATTCAGCAGGTCTGCAAGGCTAAACAGAACCCTAGACGCTCAGCAGGTTTCCTTGGCATACGAGAATAGCACATTCGTTTGTTTCGGATGTGCCAACCTGCTCTCCCCATTCGTACCGCGAAGCCAAATGGCATTTCTTTGGCCGACAACTTTTTTCCACGTTCTGAAGCACTCCATTTATTATTCAGTGTGGGTCAGAAACTTCATGGTCTTTTGGCATTGGGCTAAAATGGCATTCCTTCGGCACACTTTTCAACACTCTATCTCTCACCGAGCTTTCTCTGTCTGCTCCAGTTTGGGTCTGAACCTTCATGGTTGAAGTTGACTTAGGTTTGTTAGCATGTGGCT
>JAHWFP010039493.1:20333-40596 GCA_023313725.1 Lithobius niger | reverse complement strand
AGCTTGTTAAGCCCCTACTAAGGCACCGCCACTCCAGCATATGGCCATTTAATTTTAACAAAAAGGGCACTTTGCAAAAAGGGCAGGGGCGATGCCCCACCCCCTGTTCCCCTCCTGTGCTCGCCACTCGTTCTTCGGGCTTATTATTATCCATTTTGACATGCATGTTTGAGTTTTTGAGCACTTACACAATAACTAAACACCAGAATTGCGGTAAGAATACGTTACGTACGTCCGATATAACAATTTACTTACTGCATCACCAAAACCCGACACGGAGGTCGCTATTGTTTTGCTGAAACGCGTAGAAATTAATACCGACAGACGGATCTCTTCGATCTCGACTCGCAGCCGATCGAGATAGCTGTATTGACTGTGAGGAGCTCAAGCGTCTGGCGGACGTATCTGGCCACTACACTGCAGGCCGCCAGACACTTTAGCTCCTCACAGTCAATACAGCTATCTCAATCGGCTGCCAGTCGAAATCGAAAAGTGACATCTGTCGGCATTAATATCTGAGCGTTCCAGCAAAACAATGGCGATCTCCGTGTCGTGTTTTGGTGATGCAGTAATTAAATTGTTATATCGGACGTAAGTAACGTATTCTTACCGCAATTCTTGTGTTTAGTTATTGTGTAAGTGATCCAAAAGTCAAACATGCATGTCAAAATGGATGTAATTACCATTTAAAGAGAAGACGGTTAGGAACAAACTCCCGTCGTAGCATCTAAGAAATGAAGGGAAAGCCAGTGCGGCGCAACTATCAAGTTTGTTTACTCCAACCTGCTGCAGTTTCATTTCGCTTCGCGCGAAAACCCTGGCTTACATTTTCGTTACAGCAAAGTGCTCTAATTTTAATTTGCTGCTGGGGAGGATTCGCAAAGGTGAACAAACGCTAATTGCGTAATATTTAGGAGGGGAAAACTTTAACGATCAAAATAAAAGGAAATGTTTTTGAATGAAGAGGAAGGCTTGTCATATTTTTGACCTCAAGTTCAATAATAAGCTTTTAAGGTCCAGGGAAAACACTGACGACTTTCTCACGCCTTTGTTTTAACTGTTTGATTAAACATTTCACAGTGACCTTGTTCGCGGCTCCGTAATAAAGCTGGAGGCTGCAATAATTATTGTTCGTGTCTGTCTTATCATATTTGTTAAGCCCACTATTAAGTTTCAGTCCCGCACCCCTGTCTGGGACAAAAAGATGTGTAAACGTCAACTATATGAATATACTGGTGACTTTTTGTACGGAAAACGAAGTAAATTCGCCGCAACCCGATTTAAAATAATTGAACTGAAATAACTAGGCGTTAGAGGTGTTCCTTCTTTTCTGACTGCTTGAGCTGTAAAATATTGAAAGGATTTTGCCGCTTGGAATTTTTCCACCATCCCGGAAAAATATAGCTTCCACTCATCCTGCTAGACGAACTGCACGTGCACGCGCTACGTGGTTACAGGCTTTGGCTTTATTTTTATTTTTACTTTTTATTAATTTGATAGTTGTTTTATTTTAGGTGACGGGAGTGTTGTCTTGTTGTGATTTGGTGGCGTTTCAGAACTTTTTGAAAGTTTCTGTGCGAATTATTTAGGAAAGCCAGTTTCTCTTTAATTGAAAACCATCACTTTCGCATCCTCAGTCAATTGACAGAGGTAGTACGAGATTTAGTAAGAAACAGTAAAAAAATAATGTATTTTTAACACAACTTTGACAGAAGTAGCTAAAAATTAAGTTTTTTTGTAATACTAGAAGTATTAGCTTTTTTTAGATTATAGTGAGCATCTCCCTCGTTTTTTTTAGACAATGGGAAAAGGATATTTTTGACGAATCAGCCAATCACAGCCCACTTATTCTGATCAGCACTGTGATGGGTCTACCAAGTGGGCGCTTATCAGTAAGCTGCACTAGTGCAAAATCGATAATCAACTACGGTAGTTGTTGGCACCACACAAAACCAGAATCATGTACTTAAACGTGCTAAAAAAGGCTTAATTAATGGCTTAGTAAGGAATGAGAAGCCACAAAATACCCTTGCCCTCGGGATATTACCTATGACAATTACGCTGCCTTTTTGCTGTTATTTGAAATAAAAATTAGCCTAAGGTGGTGAACACTTTTAATAATTCTTAGCTCCAGGCAAAATTTGCTGATTACAAAATGATAAAAAAAAAAACCAATTGAACTCTACATCAAATTTTGCAGCCTGTAATAAACGTGCAACAAGGACTCGCTTTTGCACGTTTGCAGTACTAGCTAGAAATCAGCTGAAATTCCCGCTGGCTCGCAATAAAGACAGTGAATAATGCGAGTTTAGAAGTGACTGGCAAAATTGTTTCGTCGTCAGGAATGATACTTTATCTTATTATAAAGATAAGATACGGATTATAAGACTGCAAGCATTTGCTCAAACAATATTGAAACTAGCTGATCCAAGTAGGGTTGCTACCATAGCAACGACATCTTTGCCATCGCGATTAAATTCACGCTACGAGAATGCACAGGCGAAAGTATAAATACGCCCTAAGACCATTTTAAAAAAAAAAGGAGGGGAACTACGATAAGTTCTAAAAGGGGGGGGGGGGGGGGGATAGGAAAATAAGGAATGTTTCCAAAAAAGTGGGAAATGAGGGAAAAGTAGGGACTTTACGACCCCTGAGCTAATCAACTTCTCAGCTAACTGAACCCTTTCCCTAACATGAACTATCAAAAGTTCAATAAAAATCTACGACACAACTATTGGTTAACAGCCACATGAACTATGTTATATCATGACTAAACCATGTTATCCTATCAATCATGATACAGCACCATTCATGAAAATAATAATAAAGCTATAGCATCCAGGAAACATCGTTATCCCAATTCATCAAGAAACAGTTACGATTTTTTTGTATTGCATTCTTACGGTATTTTTCCGTATAAGTGTTGGTGTTTGATAATAGAATTGATGTGCTTCGAAACGGTCGAATTTGTTTTTATTGATGGCTCTGTGATGTAATCTACCGTACACCGTATTGGTTTGCAGATAACGGAATTACAACGTTATCCCATTATGACAAAGCACATCTCGTTACTAAGGGCATCACTGCCCACTAGACCTTGAAGCATGTCGCCATTAGCCTCCGCGCCAAATTTCTTTCAGTAATTCACAGCTGATGTCTGGCCTAGCAGTTAAAAACATACGGCTAAAGCCGAGTAAGCAAAAACAATATTGCTTTAATGACAATTTGCTTTTCTGCGTTATTAAGAAAGTTCGCAAGTCGGTTCAACCGCAAGAAATTGTCGAGATAAAATATTCATTTATTTATTTATGTTCGTTTTACTTTGCCGAAAGTGCCGTTTCCGACCTCTCTGCGACATTGCAGCCGCCGTATGCCATAGGGCGCCTTCGATAACTACCAATCCAAACTCAACCATCTGATGGGGGCAGTTTGGTACCGATAACACGCGGAATGCCCATCAGCAAACTCCGCTCTGCCTCTAGACTGGATGAATTTGGTTGAGTTTGGCTTGGAGTTTTCGAAGGCCCAGATAAACAATTATAACATTACTAGGGCACCCCCCCCCGTATATGGCCGGTTTTTATAGAGCATTATAGTGATTTCCCGTTTACGTCACTATATCTGCCAATTATTGTTGAAGGTCCTTACCAATTAAACACCACCGTTATCAGATGCTCACTGGGCGATTATCGAGATTCCTACTGCGGACTTCAATATGGCCTTTGGCTCAACAACCACCTTTTCTGCGGACTTCAATATAATAAGGATTATTATCGAGATTCCCTTCCCACTCCAGACAAACAAACGAAAAAAAAACTACGATCTTAGTCATATAATGTGAAATGTAAAAACTGACTACTAAGCTACAAATAAGCTTTAGCTGGCCGTACTTACGTAAGAATCGCCAAAAATTAGCCGATTTTTGCATTTAAGCCGCAAAAGGGGGGGGGGGGGATACGCCTTCGGGTTTGACTGACCACTAAATCAACAAAGGCGCCTTGTTGAATCACAGAAACACACCCAGTAAAGGCCGAATCAGATCAAGACAAATTAGGCGAGTAAAATCAACCATTGACATAGAAGGAATCGCAAGTTTGCTAGGTGCTGCCATCTCTACACCAAGCGGCGAAATATCAAACTAACCGACGAGGGTTCCAAATTCTGTCAACCGATGGCGCCACTTGGCAAACTTGTCGCAGCGGTATTTGTCGCGCCTTCTAGCAGAGCATTGTGGAAGGCAAAGCTGATCCGGCCTTTACTGTAGGTGGCTGTGGTTGAATTCTATCCCCATTCCTGATACCAAATTGCCCTCCTTTTCAAAAGCCACTTGAACGTAGACCCCCAGCCCCTTTCGTTCACCAATCCGACGTTACCCTACAACAATATTTTCTACCCTTCCAATTTCAAAACAAGGACAGCAGGTGTAGACACACGTCGAGGGTCATGAACCGCAGAAAGAACCTTGTAATAGTTTTATAGTGTACACTGCACCCACCCGTAAATAGCCCCTTGCCTATAGCTTTTTTTTCAGTAGACTTGTTTAATTACACCAGTTCGCACACTCCCGCCAAGCCTTCACCCACCCATTTTAAAATTCCCTGGGTGTTTGCTCGTATTTTAATCTCAAAAAATGACAAGTCACAATCGTTGTTTCAGTTTCACAGATTTATCATGACATTTATTAACCATTGTTACGTAGCTTACACGGGTTTTCTATGCCTTGTTTATTATTGTTTTTCCTTCCTCTTACCCCCCGTAAGTTGAGACCCGTTCTCAGGCTTCCAACCTTCCGTCCAGCTGGCCGAATCTCACGTGATCGCGTACTTTTTACCCGGGGGCTAAAGTATGTAGTGCAATATCAGGAAGCTGAACCGGCCGTTCATTATTAACATGGGCAATAATGAACGTCTACAAAAGCTGATTGCATCATTCAGTTTCTCAAAACATGGTCAAGTCTTTTGGGTTACTGACTTGTCTAATGTGTCTTTCTTGCCTTGCCCGAGAAGATATTAAATGTTAGATGTAGGCCTAGCTAGAGCTTGTCTTATTGTCGAAGTAGGCTAGATTTATTTTCTTTGTTGCATGTTTGATACCCGGTTCTTAAAGGCGGGTTGTCTCCACATGAAAGTCTGACGCGTTTAGTGCTTACTTGCAGGAAGTGAAGAAATGCACGAAGAAATTTATTGCGGGACAAACGAGCCACGTGCCTCTTGATTACTGAGTAAAAATTTGGTACGTCCACGTGAACCTCGGAGCAAGCAGTAAAGGTTAATGGCGCAACGACTCAGGGCGCGTTTACGCAACGACTCACCTTTGCATTCTCGCAGCGAGAATCAAATCGCGATGGCAAAGGTGTCATTGCCATGGCAACAACGGTACCTGGATTAGCTAAATCCGACATCGTTTGAGTTAATGATTGCAGTCTTACAATCTGTGCCAATAAGATAAAAAATCCCTCTTGACGAAACAATTTCCCAGCTGCTTCTGAACTCATATTATTAACTGTTTTCGTTGCGAGGCGGGAGAGCTAAAACCGCCGCCATGTTGGAATTTCAAGTGATTTCTAGCTTCTAGCTGCGAGAATGCAAATGCGAGTCGTTGCGTAAACGCGCCATTACTTTTGCATTCTCACAGCTAGAAGCTAGAAATTATATGAAACTCCAACATGGCGGCGGTTTAAGCTCTGCCAGTTCGGAACGAGTCAATAATTGAGTTTAGAAGCGATTGGGAAAATCGTTCGTCAGGAGGAATTCTTTATCTTATTATCACGAATTATAAGACTGCGAGCATTTTCTCAAAGGATGTCGGATTTAGCTAATCCAGGAAGCGTCGTTACCATGGCAATGATACCTTTGCCTTCGCGATTAAATTTCAGCTGCGAGAATGCAAAGGCGAGTCGTTGCGTCAATGTGCCCTAACGAAATTACGGCCACTAGCTGGCGCCGCGGTAGAATATGAAGAATCTACCGTGTCGCCATCTAGTGGCAGTAATATCGTTAACATTTACAGCTTGCTTCCAGGAACCAAATTTTTACTCAATAATAATAATTAAGGAGGCCACGTAGCTTGTCCATTGTGTTAAAAGAGTTTTCATTGTGCATTCATTTGCTTGTTGCGAGCAAACTATAGACAAAGACTCAATGAGCAAACCATAGATTCAATGGCGTTAGAAGCTTCAGACCTTTAGTTGGTGCCAACCCACTTTTAAGTTAAGAACTTGGGAATCAATATTTACTAATTCGCAGGAGGTTTCCAAGCTTTTTGGTCTGTACGCTGTTAAAAATTCCCGTAAAATTACGGTACAAGGAACTAGTAATTTTTTCCCCAGTTCTTTTAACCATAAGTAGTCATAATATTGTAAGTAAAAAATTGATATGAATGAGGTATACGGCTTTGTGCACTAATATGTCATATGTCCTCTACCATTACGTATGAAACACAAGTTCGCATATGTAATAATTAGGCTGCAGAGTGCATCTAATAAACAAGATTAAAAAAACTCAAAACAAATTGACACTTGTCCGTACGGTAATTTTTCTGAAATTTTTAACAGTCTATATATGCTAATTCTGACAAGTCCAAATTTCTTCTGCACTGATAATAATTATCATATAGTTATGTTGTTGTCAAATAATATTTTCATCTTAGTCCTTCCATCTTTCTTTTACCGCAAGGTATTGCAATGTGGTATTCCCGTTAAAAATACCACTGGAGCCTAGGTTAAGTATAGATCATTTTTCTTAATCACTAGTTACGTTCCTAAGCTGGTAAAAAAAAAAACATGATGCAAGCGCTTCTGAAGGAGAAAAACGATAAATGTGAAACTAGGCCCCTACGGTGTCACTAGTGGTAATTTTTCGGTAATTTTAAGAGAGAGAACCAAGCCTGTCACTCAATGTCCAACCGCAGAGGCTATATCTATAGATTTATACAAAAAATACCCGTCAAATTGGAAACAGTTATTTCGCTCCTATCCCATTTTCTTAGATCTAGATTTGGAGTTTGGTTAACGTCTTTGTAATGTATGGCACAGTGGCAACCTGGGTCACTGCACTGTGACTGAGGTTGGCGCAAATGACCTGGCTGTGGACGCGCCACTGAGACTCAACCCCCCCCCCCCCCCTTAATCCTTCAGACTAACGGTCATCATGTCGCTTGTGCTCATGATCCCAACAAACCATCCCCCTCCATGCAAAGGTAACCGTAGCAGTTGAAATGAACGTTCATTTGATCATTTCCTTTTTCGTGACGTGTTGGTTATGGTCTGCAAGATGCAACCCCAAGATGTTTTTTTGACCGTCTTTCCTTATTCGTTCCGATACAACCTCTTTAAGCCACCTCAGAACTCTGACAAGCCAAGGTAGGAAGTATGTGAATTATTTGTGGTGGTGCGTATAAAGAAGAACGAAAATTCAACGCGACTTCGAAGGTTCGGTCACAATACACTTCAAAAAGATAAGCCATTTTTCTTCCCAAAGTCCTACCCCAACGTAAATTTTGAAAATTCAAGGAAGGTAGCCTAGAGTTACGGAAACGGTATAACCATTCTTCCGCGTTAAATCACGTTCTACCAAGCGGGAAGGCTGATGCGGTGACGTTTCCATTTAAGTATCTTATCACACAATATCTCACTCATTTCCTTATTTTGTCTAGTGATGGCACCAACGGAACTCTTTCCTTTTGTTTGTTTGGTGAACTCCCGTTTCGCCAAATCCCGTTTCGCCAAAACGAATTTGACAAAATTACGTACACGAAATTTAATACTTTATTTCTATGTAATGGGGCTTTAAAAGGCAAACATTTAACAGAGGCAAGCAGTGGTAGAATAAACCCAGTTGATTTATTAGCGATTTGAAAACTGGCAATACAGACAGAAAAACGTGGTTTTAAATATAATTCTTTAGAATGCATGCTTGGGCGTCACTACATCAATGCCAAGGTTCTCTTTTTAAGAAGAGTTAGTTATACGCGTGATGGTTAACCTTTTCCAAACGGGAATTCCCGTTTTGTAGAATCCCGTTTCTCAGAATCAAAATATTCTTCAAAAAATTTAACATTACAGAAGATAAAGATGCATGCCTAATTGTTAGTAATTTTTGATTAGTTGTGGTTTCTGGTGTTATCTGTTTAGCCGCAGGGGGCGCGGTAGCACGAGCGAGGTACGGAATTTGAAACAAATTATTTTGCAAAATGGGATTCTGCAAAACGTGTGTTTGTCTATAAATGTCTGACCGTATATCATGTTATAAATGTTCGTGTTTGAATGTTTTAAACGTTTCGTGTGCCTAAAATTTCGTGAACGATATTTGGCGAAACGGGATTTGGCGAAACGGGACGTAACCGTTTGTTTCGTAGTGAACTTGTGGTTTCCACCATCTGTTTAGAATTTAGTCATGGAATCTGAACTATTGGTTGGACATCGCATATAGGCCACTACGTCGACAGACTTTGAACAACCAGGAGCTCTTTACAATTCCCCAGCGATTAAAGGTGCCTATATGTTCACCGAATGGCAGGTTACAGTATCTAGCACCGTCGACCATTATTTAGTCGTACGCAGCACTTGATTTCAACAAGCGAAGGAATGCGCAAACAAATTTCTCTTTACACATCAAACAAGTCGCGTGCTTCCATAATTATTGGGCGTAAAGTTGGTGCGTCTACGTGCACCAGGGCGCAAGCGGTAAAGGTTAACGATATTACTGCCACTAAACGGCGGCCAGCGGTTCAAAATCTTTGTTTCAAAACGGTCGATACCTGAAAAAAAGGCTCCCCCGTGATGTCGTTATGCTTTACTTTGCCGCTTGCTCCCTGGTGTACGTGGGCGCACCAACTTTACACTCACTAATAAAGGAGGCACGTGGCTTGCTTGTTGTATAAAAGAAATTTATTTGTGTTCCTTATGTTCCTTCGCTTGTTGAAACTAAGTGTTAGACAGAACTGGATAGCGGCAAATGGCTATACATGCTACAGCTTGTAATTTGGTGACAATGCCCCTTTAATATGAAAATCAAACGAGGGTTGCACGTCTTACTATAGCCTATAGTGCAACGAATGAGCTTCACGAGTCAGTGATGGTGCAATATGGTGGTGGAGGGCATTGTCCTGCCTTGGTATTGACTTGTGGCCTTGAAAAAATGGCGACTGAAGCGGCTGCAGCAAGCATCCCATAACTTGGCAATGAAGTTGGCTGACAATGGAAGAATTTCACTAGAATCCTTGCTTTGAATTACAGCGATGGGAAAACGCAACGTTTGGTATATAATAGTCACGAATGTTAAAGGGATAAACCCAGAAACAAGATATGCATCAGTTTTCCTCTATACACTATACGTCAAGTAGAGTGACAAAGCGTTATTGCCCTACCGTAAGACAATCTTTTGCTAAATATTTGTTAAAAATGTGGTGAGCACCACATTTAATACAAATTTAAAGTATTGATTTAGGATTACAAAAGCATATCTTCTAATAACAGAATATCTGTTGTAATCGTACTAATTTACATGTATCCAAACCGAATACCGTCGGCACGGTCTATCGTTGGATCTGCAGCACAACGGAAAGGTTCATACTTCACAAGAGGTCTCTTAAAACAATGCCATATGGGATAAAAGCTTCATGCTTCACTCGAGGACCGGAGCTTTAATCTCAGTCGGCTTTGCGAAGGCCGACTGGGATAAAAGCTCCGTTCCTCATGTGACGTATGAAGCTTTTATCCCATTCGGGCTTTGTTTACGTATTATCCTTATGCCTTCCCACTGAGCACAGAAAGTATGTGTTTAAGCCGCGACGACCACTGGCCACACAACCTGGCCGGCTAGTACGCGTGGGCCCAATGACTAGTTCTCATCTTCTGTGCGGTTGTTGCTGACGAACGTTTCTCGGGCCGATAGCCTAGTACTCGGGCTCCATTCAAATAAAATCCAAATCCAGGTACGAAAAAAATTGAACTGGTGTTGGTTTAGATGTATGTAAAAAAAAAATAATAAATATAGCGCTTGTGTAGCGTTTGTTACAAGATTTTATTCTGTTTTTAATCTTTGAGAAAAATTCGCGAGAAAAGCGAAAGTTTAGAGATTAGAGTGATTAATTGTGTGTCCTTGGTTGCTACCATTACGGCGAGGTGTACTAATTCGTAACATTTAGGGCCGGATAATGTACAAATGTGCTTCGTTTAGATCATTAGCTTTGCTCACGTCGAAATGTTCCTGTTCCTTCTTTTCAACCACCCCTTTCATCCCTCCCCCCTCCACGTTGCATGCGGTTCAACAGATTTCCAGTGCGGTAGCTCAGTGTTGTCTGGGTGACTATAGAGCAGTGACATTTGCCGCCAGATTGGCACTAGTATGGGTTTTGGAGGGCATAACTACAAGGTGCACTACATAAAAATGGAGGGAAAAACAACGGAAGAGCGGATTTCTTAGGCTTAAAATAATGTTGTTTTCTCCAACAACAAAAATCGCGCATTTTAGGTCAAAGAAATCACTCTTCACAGCATCGGCTTCAGTATGACGCCCTTCTGTTTCTCTCTGCAGTGCCCCTTACAGCTAACCCATTAAGGCTCCAGCATAGAGTTATATACAATCATACTACGTCGTGTCACTGCTGTATAGGTCTCTGTTAACCTTTACCGGCATTACTCACCAGGATTTGACTTAATCCTTTTATTTAACTCATTTTCCTTTTACTGTTCAATTTTTTTAGCCGATCCGTCGTATTGATTTATTTGTGCAGTTACCTGGTTCTAAAGGCTACGATATCTGATTTTTAGATATATACGTTTCTTGCGGCATTCTAAAACATGCACGTTATCACCCGTTGCAAGGATGGATTACAAAATCGCAAATCTAAGTGCGTGTCTCGGCCTAATATAAGATCTAATTCGATGACTACGACACTTAAAGTCGCAACGCTCTATAAGATCCAGGTCAGAGATCTTAGCGGCGATAGAGAGGATACAGGCTGGCCAAAGCAATAAAAAAAACTAAAAATAAATCGCGCAGAAAGATGCAATTAGAAATGGTAGAAGAATTATTAAAATCCTACGGCTGCCAGCCATCAACGATTGGCACTTAGCTCGTGTTGGTATATAGGTAACGACTTCAAACAAAAACTAGACTGTAAAAGTAAGTAGGTGTGGCGCAGATGTTGTGCTAAAGATCAGTACTTCCGGCAACAACGGTTGAAGAGTACAACTGGTTCAACAGATCAGCGTCAATAACGATCGCCATATACTGGCAACGGAGCTATTATCTGGAACCGGTAGTTGAGCTAGCTGTAAGGAGCATTGGAAGAAAACGAAGGTAAAAAACTACGGCGTCTTTAGTCAAGCCGATGCTTTGATAGCGGATTTCTTACCCTTTTGTTGTGAAGGGTACACTAAGGAACTAACTCCGAAAATAAGAGATTCCACTATAGCTGAATATTGCATCTAGTCAAAAAAATCGCGCATTTTTAGATCCCAGTTTTGTAACGTATAGAATTCTAGTCGTCAGTGGGTACAATGAAATTGAATACATTCAATTTCTCGCACATGTGTATTTTACCATACAGTTTAAACAAACTGGTGTACAGGGGCAAATAAAAGCCTGTCGTAGTAAAAAAAACTCCAGTAAAATGGCCGCAACATCCTCATAATGTCGAGGGCTCTGGCCGCTACGCTATCGTACCAACCAAATCGTTGAAAACAAGCAATGTTGCTCATCTTTCAAGTAAATCATTATTTCTCTTAATAATAAAATGAAATGTCTCGACTTGTCTATTTTTACTTGATGTCGCTCAGTAGCCTTTGCCATCGTTTCGTTTCACACAAATTAAAAACGAATCAGATTACACTTGAATGAAACGAACTATAATTTGAACTCCAATTCCAGGGAACGAACCAAAGCAAATCCCCAGATAATAAAACGCCTGCATAATACACAAATTAAACACTCCCACACATACTCGTTGACACGGCCCAGTTTAAACACAAACTTCGTTCACTTTCTGATATTACTAAGAAATAAACACAGTCCTCGTTCCGTGGAGCTCAATTGTAGTTCGCTACGTTCAGATGAACCCTAATCCGTTTGTATTTACGTGTTTTCACAGTTATGAATTCCATAAGGATACGAGCTCTAATGCTTTTTTTTTAAACGGTAAAGCCGTTCTTTGTTCAGTAAATTAATTAATAGGCGACATTATTGTAAGATGCTTTGTCTATGAAGACGTTGTGCACTGATAGCGCACATCATGGTCTACCAGTTCGGCTTTAAACGAATCGTCTACGAAAGCACACAGTCGTGTACTGGTCATACACACGCTGTGAACTGCGACTGCAAGTACACAATTCGTGAATAGACAGAGCAGGTACAGCCTGTCGTGGGTATACAACAACAATTATAAAGTGTGTCTCGGCCAGAATACGTAAAGATAGACTAAACTTATACTTTTCCTGCGTAACAAGATCATTATCTTTCCACCGATTCTTACAACGACTGCACATAATTAAATGCTAGTTAATACCCAATACTAGAGTGCAGTGAAAAAACTCTTTTTTTTCCGAATTCTCAATAGCTTGAACGTGAAAAATTGGCCTTTTAGCGTCACTGTCACACGCAAAATATTTCAGCACAGGTGATATGTCTTGAGGCACCAAAGGAGCTTGAAATTTAGCACTGTAAACATAGGCAAAAACATCTAAAAAACATTAAAACATTTTTTATTGACTCTTTTAATTGATGGCTCTCTCAAGAATCATCTGTAATCACGCCATAATTACAACGAATTTGATTTTTGTTTAAAAATGTTGGTGTAGTCTGATATTGAAAATGACCAAAAATGGCTTTTTATTTTATTTTGGCCCATAACTGTACAATGCACATTATCTAGCGCAAAACATTTTCACGCAATTATGGTTACTGATCATCGTTTGTACAAGTATCGAATGAGATCATGTTAAAATTGAATTTTAAACCAGTCAAAAAGCCAGTAAACAATACTAAATATGAACCCCTTTGTGCCATGGCACCTCCAAGACATCACCTCACAGTGGTGATTGCTTTTGTGTGTGCTAGTGATGCTAATAGGCAATTTTCCACACCCAGGCCATTGTGAATTCCGAAAAAAGTTCTTTTCACTGCGCTCTACCCAATACCTGTACCTAGTTCGTACTTAGAAATACAATGTTAAAGTCTTAACAGTTATAATAAGTTTATATGCATAGTAGTTGTGGTACATCAGTCATACTACATTTAAATTCCCTGTTACCGATTGCCAGCGAACGTTTACTAAATATTCGCATGTGGAGTATTATTAATAATCTTACCTGAGGCACGACTGGATAATTAGGAACAGGAAAAATCAACTTACCTAAAAGAAATAAAACAATAATTAGGGCGTATTGATTTTTCTGTTTTACCAGTTTCAGAAAAAAAAATGATCATTACATTCGTTAATCACTGTAAAGTGGGTAAAAAATTTTTTACGCATAGAAGGCCTGCAAGAAGGTCCCGAAGGTCTTATATATACAGGAATTACACTAATACAACCTAAACGTCGCATATACAATACAGTAACATAAAAATAGTCAACATAAATACATATTTACGCATGGAATTGGGAAGAAAATGCAATAACACAAAATAACATTCAACACATTCACTTACACATTCTGAAGGATTATTTTAACGACCACGCTTTTACTTTCTCGCCAGAATATTTTTGAAGATTTGGTTGGTTTTACAGGTAACCTATTGAACAGATCTGGTATATAAAATCTTGCAGATCAACCAAATTCATCGTTATGCTTCGTATACATCTATTAAGAACTTCAAATAATTTTCACAAATAATGAAATACCGGTATACGTCACGTAACATATCTTTCTCAGCATTCCATTGCCTTTGTAAATTTAAGCCCTACGTTTTTTTACAATCATTCTATTTTTAAATTGAACGTTGTTTTGCGAACGAGGACGGTTGAATGGTACCCTTTGACTGGGCCAAAAATATCGCAAGATCAATCTATAATCCCGCCTTGGACAATTGCAGAGGGATGCCATGAGCTGTTCTACTTGCTCCTACATTTATTTTGTGCAGTGTCGGAGGCCTCTTGGGGCCCGTAAATGGGACCATGGAAGGGCCAAGGACCATCAGAGTTACACAGTGGTGAATCATTCTGTATCAATGGAGCACGAGGTAGACATTAGCAACACCCAACTCGTGTTTTGCGAGCAAACCGAAAAAATTCGTATGGCCTTAGAGGCGTATACAATTACAGTAAATAAACAACGCGCTGTGAATGTTATAAAAAACTTTCCCGAAATGGAAAAGTTGAACAAGTTGTTTAGTTCCCTCCCAGTGAATTTGGTGTAAGAAAAGCATGGATCAATGACGTCACATTCCAACATGGCGCTTGTTGATTGAAGAGAGAGCTTTGGCTCTCGAATTATTTGTACCTGTTGTGTTGATTTTATTGTAAGTATTTGAGTTTTTTTTCGTATGGAGGTGTATTTTTAGGGTTGGTTGTTAACCTGAGGCTGTTTATGTTGTTGTTATTGTAGGTGATCAAGACCTGAAGAATTTTTAATTGACCGAAAATTAAACGTGTTTTACTGCCTGTGTTCTTGCCATCCTTTGGCCCACTCAGAGGTTACCATTCGTTAAACCATTATTTTAAAATAATATTTTAACAATTTTGTTTTGAATTTTTAGTAACCTGCTTATTATGCCTTTAGATGCATGGCCGTACATTTCTAATCCTTATCTTAATTAGCGTCAATCCAAGAATTGTAAAATGTTTTTAAGTTTTGATTTTTATTGTTTTGCTGACTAGAGATCTCCATGGATAAGAGCAGCTTGATTCTAAGTGATCAGCTTGATTTTAAGTTGTTTAAGATGATAATCGTGAATACAGTTTTGGCATCTTCGGAGGTTTTTTGAAGTTCTTAAAGACGTTTTTTTTTTTAACTGGGAAACTTTATGTATAATTAGTTTTGCTGTACTATGTTACCATACTCTGCACAAAGGTAAAAAAAAATGTTTGGTATGCTAAAAAAAGGAGGCAAAAAGTCACGGATCTGTAGGAACCTGATATAAAATATAGAGACGATGCTCGAGGCATCCACCCACCCAAATTCCCCGGCGGCAGATGTTAAGTGGAAGAAGTACCACCATTATTACAGTTGTTTTTTGCGGCATGAAGGAGGAAACCGGAGTACCCGGAGGAAACCCTCGTGCAACGGGCGGGAAACAACCGGAGAAAACCCGTACATATACACTTCCCATCGCCAGGATCGAACCCGGGTCTGTAAGAAGCCAGAGATACAGCTGGGACCAGGACACCTATCGATTCTGACGCCTCAGTGCTCGCAGCTACCCGTGCACCATAGCATACAATATATCGAAAAATAAATTAGTAAAAAAAAAGTTAGTTTTTTTCTTTACGTTTTTGTACTCCATAACTTCATAAATTATGTTTTTGCACCTAAAGTGTCTCGGTTGCTATCCATTAACTCGTTCGTACACGTTTCTGAAAGTTAATTCGTGTAAAACTCCTCACCCATCCCAATCAAAAACAGTGAAACAAAAAAAAAAGGTGATGCAAATTTTATGCAAATTATCCAATCACCCTGTCGATGACGCGTAAACCCAATTATCGCCACCTTACGTCCTGCGGAGAAGCAATTTCTCATCTCAAACGTTAAAAAAAAATGATTATATTATAAGCACACACACGCCGAAAAAAATCTATGCTTGGTTACTAATTAAGACATTGATTCGTGCAGAATTATTTTCGTTCAATAATAATTGTCGAACGTACATTTTTAAAACCCAAAATGTAGTTAGTTACACGTGCGTAATTGCAGCTTACGAAATCGTCACAACATAACGACGGCTGTTACCTTGCAGATCAGTGATACAAGATTTACAATGTATTAAATCATAGCTCTAACTCTGAATTCCGTTTAGAAACCACGAATTATAAGGGCTGAACGTAATTTTGCTGGAATTGAACGGTGGGGGTGACCTTGCCTAGAGCACTTGCGATCTTATCGCTGTAATAATAGATTTAGGCATTGCCTACCTTGGCACACGAGTTGCATAGATTAACATTCGACAGCCGACCGGCCATAATTTGTCAGACAGCATACAAGGAAAGAAAGGGAATTTTAAAATCTCTCAAGTTAGTTGCAAGTTTCATTCGATTTTCGTGCAACTTAAATCACACAAATGTATTTAAGGCAGCTAAGGAGGAGGAGGAGGAATGGAACGAGTTTGTAAATTCTTTTCCTTAATCTTTCGCAAACATGACCTAAAGGCGTAACGCGCACATCTGGTAAGCCCTGTGTTTAGCCTCGTATTAACCGAAAATAAACTGCAAATTATTGCCATTAAATCCCACTCCTGAAAACCATAAAGTGAAAGCAAATTCAGCGTGAAATTGAGTATTGCGCCCTGTTGATAAAACCAGAGCCGAACAATTGAAAAACTTGTTTTAAATCAAAGAAATTGTTAGTTATATACGGTTGCTGAGGTAGGCCTAAATACATACGTTTTTTGAGATCGTCATGGGATGATAACCTCCAAACAAGATCCGTATGAATAATTATTGTTTCAATGTTTCACATGAAGCACAGCCACAAGGCGTTTCTTTTTCTCGGTGAGATTTGCTACTGCATGAAAGAGAACCTGATGGGAGATTGGAATAACAGCGTACGTTATGTGATGTAATCTAAATTACCAAACCCGTCGGGTTATTTTCGTACAGAGCTCAATCTCTTCGACGAAAACGCATAACTACTGTTTGTCAATTCTTTGCTGTAAATTCATTAAAAATTTGGTGGCTACAATTCTGTCGTTATTCAAGAGCTACATTCTGATTCAAATGGCTTGGTGGTTCGGCTTAGGTTACACTTCCGTGCCTTTTGAGTGGCACACAGCTTTTATCCCAGTTGACCTTAACGCGTCTTGAGCGCATTGATACCTAGCAGCAGCAAGGAAGCAAGTCACTTTAAGGGCGCGTTTAAGCAATAAATTTTTGGTCTCGCCTAAATTTTCTCGCCTACTAGCTTTTACTTGGTCAATACTAAATCTGCTGGCTGCTTCTCGCCTTTGTCGGAGAATGCGGCTTTCGAGTTGTCTATACGTAGTAACCATGGCAACAACACGGACGCAAATCTCCTCCTCGTGCCTCGCGACACGACGTACGATGCTTGCAACATGACAGCGTCGATTTATGGCATCAAGATAAACAATTTTTACTGCAGTACACGACGACGACGGACAAACTTCTGAATGCCGGTATTCGACTAGTTGTCTTCGTTTCGACAACCCCGAAATGGACGCCATGTTGGATTTTGAATTCTCGCTGCGAGTAGCTATTTATTCTACCGTCGTTTCATCACTGCTAGAAGCTGTTTTTACAGCGAGAATGGCAAATTTTAGAAATAGCGTGAAATGGCAACAATGTTGTAGTAATGTTTAAAAGACAGTTACACTTTGTTCTTTGTCCGTGTTGTTATTTATAATACATTTAATTTGTTGCCTATTACCGCATTCATTTAATAGAAACGGGAAATTAATCGAAAATAAATAACGGTTGCGTAGCAAATAGCTTTCGGCGAGCGAGAAGGTCTCGTTGCATAAACGAGCCTTAACACCAATAATTTTGTTACTCTTCTGTTTTTGAAGCTTGGTGCATTTTTGTTTTTTTTTCCCCCTCGTCCTAAAACCATCTGTTCGTTTTTAAAGTACGTAACGATTTTTTTTTTAATATATACTTATACATAATTAATTTCCTTGAGCCTTAAGTCAGCCGAAGCAATTTAATGCTCGTGTTGCTGAACGGGCTCAATTTTAAACATTACCAGACTTTTTTTGATAAAAAAAATATCTGGTAAAGGGAAGAGACAGCCCGGGGATTTGAACCGGGAAACCTCCGATCATTGTAGGGGCCGAAAGATTGTCCAGAATTGGCCAGAATAGTTCCCATAGCCCGCGAAGGAGCATGGTAGCCTGCCACGATACCCTGGCCGGCAGTCTTGGCGGGGACTATGCCAAGATCCCCTTTCCAGGGTTCAACCAGATTATCTAACCTCCAGCAACCAGGCTGAGCTGTAACAAGTAACAAACGAATTTAAATAGTACATTAGGGCGATATGGGTGCAATACCAAAACCCCACAAGGGCACAGTAATTTAGCCATGGAAAGTAACGATATCAGAGCAATCAGCGGTCCGACCTGAGAAACAGAACCTGAACTAACAACCACCAAGGTGTCAACCAAGGTGTCAACCTCGGTCACAGTGCAGTGGTCCGAGTTGCCACTGCGCTGCACATTATAGAGATATTAACCAAATCTCAAATCTAGGTCATATCGTTTATCTGTACCTCCTGCAACTGATATCCCCCCTGATGTCACTAATTTCTATGAAGAAAACTTGGTGGGTCCGTTTATCCTTGTGGGGTTTTGGAGTAATATCGCATGTTTAGGCGGTTATCCGATTTTTAAAACAGTTCTTCAACTTTTATCAGTTTAGATGCAGTGGTGGCAGTTTATGTTAGCACAATATTTTTTTTTTTAGTAGCTGACGATGGTTGGATTCAGTCGAACCCATACTTATTACAACAATTCTCGATAATATTTCGAATAACTATCGATTTCTAACCGTACTAATGTTACCTTTATACACGGATTGGCAACAATGTAGTACAGAGAACTTGGCGGTAAAAATTTTGGATTGAAGACTGATGATAACTTAAAAGGACATAAATCCTTCCGGTATATCGTGCAACCAGATGAGATTGCAGTTGGCAACATTTACACAGGTTAGAGTTAATGTCGCAAAATCAGCTCGTACGCAAGAAAAAACAAGAAAATGAATGTGTCGGCAACATTTACATACGTTTGAACTAATGTCGCAAAACTGAGTCATGCAGGAAAGAAAACAGGAATTTATGTTCCTTTAACTGGAATTCTGGAATAACAAAACATTGGAATTCTTATAATGCAGAAAAAAAAACTACTTACAATCAGTGGAAGAAAAACCTATTGTACGTAAGGTGTGGTACTAACAAAAAGTACATTAGTGAGTTATAAGCCGTTAATTACAAGCTGTAAATTATTTCCACGAATCATTAAATTCATTTATTTCGTATACTCAAAATACAACGGAGCTCCGAAATAATAGATTTTTTTAAGTAATGCAACAGTTTTAGAAATTCCGAGTTTAGTATTTAATGTCGTGACTCTCGCTCTTTGCGTGAATTGGTGTTGTTTGAGAACAGGTAGGGCTCAGACTCGAAACGTGGCTTTTTTATGCATGTGCACCTTTCTGGATTTGTCCATTTTTATTATTGGCTTGGTGCTTCAATCTTTCTATGCTCTGAAGAAAGCATCTCTTCGTTAATTTCAAGATGTCGAAATATTAGTATTTGTTATTTTGTGCCCTGTATGTCCATCCGGCTTGTTTTTTTAACCACGGTGGGTCCAGTGAAGGTTAATTGTTTAGGATGAATTATTTGGGATAAATTATTTCAGATAAATTAAAATTATGTATATGTACATACGGATGCAAACCTATTTACGTTGCCTTTTGGACTTATATGTCAGACTGCCTGAGCGGGGAATCGAACCCACGACCTCTGAAATCAAAGGCCGAGATCCTACCGCTGAGGCCGTGTCAGTCTGGCTCAGCGGTAGGACCTCGGCCTTTGATTTCAGAGGTCGTGGGTTCGATTTCCCGCTCAGGCAGTCTGACATATAAGTCCAAAAGGCAACGTAAATAGGCTTTCATCCGTATTTAGTTAACCAATTTCGAGCCCATTGGCTTTCCGTTCTCTTTAATAAAATATGTACATTATCCGTAAGGCCGTTTGGTTTCACCACTCTGAGCACACAGGATTAGGTAGAAATGTTTATCTTTAATTTTGAGTAGATCTCCCTTACAAACTGCAACTCCACAACTCATCCCGGACGAAAAACATGTTTAGAACTGGAATTTTTTCGCTTCAAAACGCCTTGTGTCACAAACCCGGTTCTTTGACAATATAATCCAGCCGCCTTCTGTCTTGTAACCTCGCACAATTTAACGAATTATAAAAATGCGTAGGCCGAGTTAAAAAAAATATATGTATATGTATTGCGCATATATATATATATTTTTTTTTTTAACTCGGCCTACGCATTTTCATATATATATGCATAATCTGTTGTCAAAGAAACTAATCTCGTTATAAAAATACAGTTCGGTCACTGTTAGGCTTACTTCGTGAAACCTT
>JAHWFP010039492.1:35719-46545 GCA_023313725.1 Lithobius niger | reverse complement strand
ATCCCTAGAGCAATCACTGGTGTAAATACTTGATTTTCTGTCAGTTCTGAAAGAATTGAATATTTTGGTTTGAACATAGATATTTTGTTGGAAATTTGGCACACATACTGATAATTCAATTTTGAATTTAAGAAAAAAATACCAAACTAGTATCAATTAAGAAACCATATTAAACGCCATAAACAACAAATAAAAGTGCAACGGCTTAATAGTTGCACCTTACATTAAATCTTTTTGATATCGAAGCTGACAAAATTTTGACCTTAAGTCATAATATTCATACTAGGGGAATCTTTTAAAATTAACTCACTGGCGTGTTTTCTCTTTCCGCTGCTACTTCCTTTACATTCCTTCTACTTTTCGCTTCTTCCATATACTCTTTTCTCTTCCCACTCCTCCTTACAGGGTGGTCCACAAAAAACTGACGAGCCAAATTTTCTGAGTCCAATTTTTCTAGTTAGCACCCCTCAGGACCAGGAGAGGACAGAAATCTTCCAGTGTCAGTAGATTTAAGTTCTGTCCTCTCCTGGTTGTTAGGGGTGCTAACTAAAAAACTTAGAAAATTTTGGGTCTTCAGTTTGTTGTGGACCACCCTGTATTGCAATGGCTGTAGCTCTACTCACCTCTTCCTCATTCTTTCTTGGTGTTCCTCTCCTCCTCCTCTTTAGAGACGACGCTAGGGCACTCCCCCCCCCCCCTAAATTGTTGGTCTCTCCCTCCCCCCCCCCACCCATCAGATCAAATCAAACATATAAACGAAGAAAATTCTGGTTACTTAAAATAAAAAAGAAATCACAAGGTAAAGGGTACACGAAGCGAACAGTCTGCATTAAAGACTGGCCTTGTGAGGATACACGATACACTAATCTGAAAAAGAAAGAAAAGACAGTTGCCCAGCCTGGGATTCGAGCCCAGGACTTCCCGTTTATTTGCTGGGCGATCTAACCACTGTGCTACCGGGGCGGGTTCTGGCTACAAGCTCCAGCCGTGCTAAGCAGCTGTTCAGTCTTTCTCAGTGGTGACCTAGAGGTCACAAACATGCATACAAGGAAGGAAAGTAACATTGCTTCTTGGCCTCCACACTGTACACTAGAAGTAAACGGGAAGTCCTGGGTTCGAGTCCCAGTTTTTTTCTTTCTCAGATTAGTGTATCTTGTATCCTCACAAGGCCAGTCTTTAATGCAGACTGCTCACTTCGTCTGGTTACTTGTTAAGAAAACTACTTTAGCTTTTTCACAGCGACAGGAAGTACCTGAGATGACATCAATAGGGCCTATAGTTGTTACTGTGAGAATTGTAAAATCTCTTGTGGTTGGGCTTAAAATGTGCGTACGGACGAGGGCTACCCTCACACCGAGTTTCATCAAGAATTGTTTTTTCAGCTGAATCTAAAAACATTCCAAAAAAATGGGGTAGGAAACTGTTAAGAACGTTAGGTGTGAGAAAGAATTGTAAAATTGTTATTTTTAGTTTTTTGGGGGGAGGAGGACTGCAAAAATAGTGTTTCAGTTCGCCCCCCCCCCCCCCCGTGTATGAAATTGCTGCCCCACAATACGAATGTCCTTCTTTTTCAGTTTGGTTGTGGTAGAATCTGTCATAATGTCTTCCCTTCTCGCTACTACTTCTTTCCATTACTTCTACTTCTCCACTATTCTCTGTTCCCACTCCTTCTTCCCTTACATAAGTTCTTGTTCTTCTTCCCTATTGTCTCTTCCCTTCCCTAGTTTCTTTCTTATTCCATCATCTTTTCTCGCTATTCCTGCTTCTAGAATCTCTCATAATCTCTTCTCTTACCGCAATTACAGCTGTTTCCATTAGTTCTACTTCTCGTTTCTTCAGATTTTTTCTTTCGCACTCCTCCTCCTCTAACATTTCCATTCCTATTGTTCGTATACTTCTTCCCTATAATGTTCCTTTTCCGGTCCTCCTCCTCTTCTATTTCTAGGTCTTGTTCTTCTTCCCGATTATCTCTTCTATTCCTTCCCTAGTCTCTTTCTTGTTCCATCTTCTTCTTCTCTCGCTGCTTCTAGAATCTCTCCTCATCTCTTCTGTTACCACTAGTATTTCTTCTATTTTCCTTTGCTTCTACTTTCCTTGCCTCACTGTCTTTTCTCTCCTTTGAAAGCTTCAGCTGGCCAGTTAAAATGACATCGCAAATGATGATGAATGGATGTCCAGTTCTTTTCGGAACGAAAAAAGGAGGTAGCAGGCGGTTCCGGAAGTTGGAGGGAGGAACATCAGGTTGACCAGAACTTTTTTTGTAATGCCCAAGACTGAGAGGAAAAAACATAAACTGTCCTGTAAATTTTTCTTTTACCTCCCTTTCACCAAACTGCTGTCATGGCAATGATATAGCGAGTTTTAAAATGTTTTGTGTAAAAAAAAATTGACTGTTGTATCCAGAAATAAGTTGTTTGGTGTTGTGGGGAGGGGCGTAGCGGCTTGCATTGTGTTACTGTAGAAATTTAAAAGTAAAATTGGACACTAACATAAACCACTGTTGCATACCCTCTGACGTATAGGAATTAATCAGGTGGAGTGAATTGTGTTAATAAGTGGCGTCGTATTTAATTTTAAGTCAGTTGATGACTCGGAACCAACTGCGCCTGCAATGATAAATACAGAAGTACCTGAAATATTGAGGGTGCTGTTCAAAAAATAAGAAAACTAGTTAATACACTAACATTTGCACTTTCTCTCTCGTGCATGACTTTCTTTGGAAGTGTTGCATGTATAGCTAATGCGATGGTGATAATTATTATGGGTTAAACGATTACATGTAAGGCCAAAACTTCAGCGTCGGAACGTGTGCCATTGCCAGGGTTGCTATGTGTTACATTTTTATTATATTGTACATCGCAAGTAGATATTTTCCTTCTTGTACTTCACTTTTGAGGTTTATTTTTATTTTCTGTTCCTCCTGTACCTTTATCACCTTTACATACACATCCACTCTTACGTTGCGTTACTTAGAAAAACAAACCATAATGAAGACTGCACTCATACTTAAGTCGCTTAGACGAGTCAAGTAAACGAACGTTGATTTTATTTATAAGAATTTGAAACAAAACTAAGGTTTTGAAACAGGTGCACTGTTAGGGATCTTACAGAAACTATTCTGTTATGCGAACATTGTTGCATTCGCTGCTCTTCCCTTGTTTTTCTCTGATAACACCTTTTATACTGAAATTGTTTTTCTTGATGTTGGGTTTACGGTTTTGCATGGAGCTAGTATTTACAGCCAGGGCCGAGCTAATCGAGGGTGTCGGCCATAACAGTTTGAGAAACGGGGTATATCGGCGAAGGCGAATCGTCGTAAAAGAGCGAACCTGTCAAATAGAATGATAAGGGGTGTGTGTGTTGAGGTTTGAAAGGGTGGCACAGGGGAAGTGTGGCTTGGGATCAATGCTGGGATGCGTTTTTCGTGCAACTGTCTTCTATACATTGTGAAGATTAACACTTTGATTTGACCGCAGGTATAGCAGGCAGCCAGGCCTTGGAGTCGTTACGACTTCTGCAAATAAGGCTGTTAGAGCTCGGTCCTGGATCGCAGGGTGGGCTCTCTAATCTCCTGGAACGGAGGCCCCTACCGGTTTATGCGGCCATCAGTTACGCCGCCGAGGCATCATGATGCCATCCCGCGCTGCTATTTTATTTGGGTTTTTCTCCCTTCTGTCTCTCTTGCCTTAGCGTCCCGGCTTCTTGTGTGTGTTGCGGTGGATATTATAACATCCCAAGACGGGGAAGTTGATATCAGCTGAGGCGTAATAGCCTCTGAGGTTACGATGCAGGTCGCATTGTTTTTGCAGCCACCCATACAGGTACACGCGAGCGTGGAAGAAGTAACTTATATGGGGTGCAGTTAAAAGGACGGTATTGGTGGTAACCCCCGAAAGACCCCAATTCCTGCACCCTCCCTCCCTCCATCATGCTCGCATCCGTTGTGGCCAATGATTCCCCCACAGCCTATCATGAGCTAAGGTTTATGCTTTATCCATCAAAATCGTTTCGATCTAGCCCGTTCTTTATATGACCGTGCATAAATGGAGAAACCTCTCACTTTTCACCTGTATTTTATGTTCACGTGCCTGAAATACAGGCGGTCAACGCGGGACCCCGGGGAAGGAAGCCTTCTATCTCGTCGTTTCGTTCGTCTTCGTGCGCCTTCTTTCGCGGTCACGCACATTAACAACCACGGTCGTAAGCCTAACATAGCCGACCATCTTCGCATTTTTACGATGGTGGAATTTTAACGTCGTGTTTTGGTGGTGGGGATCTGCCGGGCAAAGGGAGAGATGATGATGATGTAACGATGCTAGCGAACGCTGTCATCACATACTCGCAGCCAAAAAGTTTGTCTATTATTATTATTTTTTTTATATTATCCCGGTTTCATATGAGCGTTGGCATTATCATAACCCCCCGCTTGAGTCCTCGGCTGAAATCTTTCCCCCTCTTCTGACGGAAGGTGCGGCCAATGGATGCATTTGAATCAATGTTCCGTGATGCGTTAGCGACGTAGTCCCTTGCCAAGTTCGGCGCTTGCCTTCTTTTTTCCTTTTTTTTTGCTACGGCCTCGTAATTTCCAACGGTTGAACCCGTGGCGCTTTCTAGCCATCAAAATGAAACAGAATCAACAATGACGGGTGAGCGGGCGGAGGGACAGTTGTCACGTGATCGTCTTTGACGGGGCACCCCCGCCATGTAAAAGGTTCGTGGAGATAAAAGTCCGCAAGTCTTTGCTTCTTTTTGGTGTGTCTAGTTCTTTCATCCCATACATGCATATACATGTTAACGATTTTGGTAGATTTAGGCTTAACGGTCCAGGCTGAGAACGTGTCAAATTTGCTGATTTTGGTCTATCTGGTTTTGCTAGAAGAATTAAGCCTGAAGAAATAACAGTAACCAGTAATGCTTTCTGGAAATTCCAAATGGAAGACGCACACAGTTTTATTTTAGACGCAAACGATCCGACGGGAGAAAAGGGTGTTGAATGCACGCCCGTTTTGGTTAAATGTCGCCCCCTTTTCATTGGCGATGGAATAAAACGCCCCCATTTTCCTCAGGGCTTAATGTGAATTTCAGGGCAGATTTCTATGCATGCTGCTCCAGCACACCCTTTTCACAGAAGTCCCCGACGCCCATACAGCATCACCAGCCCAATGGGAGAACCATTGCTGCATCCATGGTTTGACGAACCCCCTCACACCCTCGTGGCGTCCAACATTTGCCGGAACTTTCTGTGCAAACTTCAAAAGGCGCATGGAATGATACAAACTTCAATTACACTTTTTTGAAGGAGGAATGGTACAGTTCAAATAATATTTGAACCAATCCTACTTGACGCGATCATACTAAACTCACATACTAAACACATACTAACATACTAAACCTTAACACTTTCAAGTAAATTGCAAAAGGGAAGCACAATGCTGCCTTGCCAGAATTGAACATCTGCTAAAATATTTATTAGTCCATATTGTTGAAAAATCAGGAATATTATCACCTGTCTCCAATATTGTGTGCGAGTCTGTGGTAATTCCTATCGCATTCATCCATTTCCCAAGTTACAAAACAGCAGTGTTACACGTTTTGCAAACAGTCCAATGGTAGTCATGGCTAGCCTACATGGCTACGCCGTGATACGTGATTCTTGGCTATCTCGCCTTAGCAACTGATACTTAGTCACATTAATTCATTGGAAAAAGTGGTAATATTTTGCTAAATTCAAGGAATTTAATTGGGCGGACGTTAATATTGTGAACAATCGATGGTGAAAGGAAAGTTATTTATCACAGATTCATTGCTGGTGTATAATGTAATGGTCAGTATTTTAGATCGAAGCATTCGCCTGCCACGACACAAATCCCTGCTTTAAATTAATGTGATGACCGTGAATTCAGGCCCAGACTGGCAGCCCTGGGGCCCAAGTGCCATGACGTTTTAAGAAGGCCCCCAAAAACAATTTCAACGGAGCGGGGGGGGGGGGGGGGGGCGGCTTATAGAAGCTTATAAGGAACCGTTCATTATTTATGGCCCGGGCTTGGGGTGGAGAAATAAAATTGTGACCACCAAATTTTTCAATGGCCCTCCCTCACATATCTACCTAAAAACCTTAAAAAAAAGTTCACCTGTTCATTCAAGGTCCAAAGATAATGTGACACCCCTCCCCATCACAAAAAAAACTTCGTATGCATATTTGCCTCGTTTTTAACGAAAGTACAAGGTTGAATTAAAAATATTTTCTAAAACACCTGTGTTCCTTTCACCCATCTTATGTCGAGTTTCACACAGTAATCCAAGGAGCAAGGAAACAAGGCTTTTCGAGAAAGTATATTACAAATAGTGCATTATGTAGTAGTGATACTAGCGGCTTCGAAACCGGCTAAACACTCACATCAATGGGGGGTCTGGGAGGCTCCCAGAAGCTGAGGCGTTTTTAGATATTTTGACTGCTGAAAGTGTCATGTTTGAGGTCCAGTTTTTCCTTCTCTCCAGGCGATAAATAATGACTGGTCCCTAAGCTGTCTTTATAGTCTAGTCATTTAAAAACAGTTTGAAGTGATTAGGGAGAGACATTATTTTAATACCAACCAGGAAATTAAAACGAGAAAAAATTCATTAACAGAAATTTCAGTTGTAACTATGAAATCTGAAAAGGCTCATTTTCGGGAGGGCCCATGTGCCATTGGCACCCTGGCCAGTCCGGGCCTGGGTGAATTGTTATGAATTTGTTTGGGGTATGATGTTACTTACATGGGGATGATTGGAGAAAACAGGCGAATAGGTCAACAATTTACGATTGCTGCAGTTCAGTTTTAAATGGTGGATGGATTAGAATTGCCTTATTATTTAACAGATAAGCTATTACAATCTGTCGGCTAGGCATGAGAATCGGTATTACATATTGTTGTTACAAGAGAATAATTTGTTTGACAACAGTTAAATGCTTGGAAAGAAGGCGGATTGTGAGATGGTTCTCATTTGTGAGGTAAATACGAGAGCGTCCAGTATTGACCAGCGTACGGGCGAAAGCTGAGACCAATCTCTGTGAAATGAGGATTATGAAATGATTTCTTTTATGATAATATTTGATAATGTAGATTCGCCTCGATAAATACAAAAGAATGTCGTCTCAAAAGTTGTACCTTCCGTAATGCTACAAAAAGTGCCTCTGGGGTCACCAGTGAGACAGGGTTGGTGCCAGGGCGCCCATCTTCTAGGGCCGTCCAGCTAGCATCGTCCCCATGGAGCACTTTTCATTTTTCCTGCGTTAAACTTTTCTTGCTAGACATAGCCACTTTTTTTTGCCTACTAGGATTCAATAAAATCGAATTGGCATTATTTTTATACAGGCTTGTATTTATTGATCTAGACACACGCTAGTGTGTCGCGCCAAGGTAGGCAACAATCATCACAACAAACATCACATCAGTTCAATTGTCGAGGTTGTAAACCATTGTAGCGCGGCGCCATAGCGTCAGTGTCTTATATCTTGAAGCATAGTTGGGCACATTTCCAGATACTCGGGGAAAAATAATAATGCGCTACAAAAGCTTAAAATGTGTTGAAATCGAGAGCAGTGACCCACCTGACAAAAATTAACTCGTGTAGGAACGCCAACTAAGCTGCTTTCAATGCAAAAATCCGACCCTCAATACCGTTGTAAAAGCTAGCTAATTCGCTCATCTCCATGTTAAATCCCATAGGGTGATTATTCGTCGATACCGAGATAACGGGGAGGCTTCCAGCTTTGAAATTGGACGAATGGGTGCAGTACAATACTAACTGCATACCTTTTATGGTTTGGATCCTGGGGGCGTAACAGGGATGGCGTGGGAGGGCGCGTCAGTACGAAAATATTGTTATAACCATCGTTAGTATTGACGGCATCGTCTCTCATTGGACGGGCAAAGTTTGGACAATGAGAACGTGGATACTGACGTACGTGCCTAGACACACACTAGTGCATCACGATAAATCTAAACAACGTTGCAAAGAAATTGTATTCACGTCTAATTCACGAAAAATAAACCAACTGTAAAAACAAAGCAAAATAAACAAAGCCAAAAACTGGTAAAGAGGCCACTAAGTTGAGAGTGGTTCGACCCTTCAAAGGAGTGATATCAACACACCAAAACTAACTAAATATTGTAATACAAACTACAACAAAATTAAAACCAAACCAAAACCCATAAAGACTGGTGACTGAGTTAAGAATGGTTCGGCCTGTAGGCAAAAGGTAGTAGCAAATTGTTGAAAACCAATTTCTTGTTGACGTGGCACTTTATAGTACACATTTGCACAGTAGTGGAGTTGAGCCAATACACATTTAAAAAAAAAGGAGTGATATCATATCAAAAACCAAAACTGGTAAAATGGGCCGCCAAGTTCCAAATGGTTCGGCCCTTCAAAGGAGTGATATCAACACACCAAAACATTCGCCAACTTAATCGCATCGAATAATACTTCGGACGTTAAATGAAAACTTGAACATTGCTACCGAAAGTAGCAGTGTTCTAGTTTTCATTTAACCTTCGAACTATTAAGCGGTGCGATTAACTTGGCGAATGTTTTGGTGTGAACCATTCGGAACTTGGCATCCCCTTTTACCAGTTTTAGTTTTTGATATGATATGCCTTACATGTACGGTCCAAGACCAGGTAACAATAGTGTTAACTTATTGATGTGCCACACGTTCACAGGGCCAAGTGCAGGTAACAATGGCATGACTTCATTGACGTGCCATAGGCAACAATAAGGTTACTTTATTGATGTGGAATACACATTATACAAGTTTAAGACATGGTAACAATAGTGTGTTACTTGACTGAGATCCCGTACATCTACAGGTTCGAGACTAAAATATGGAGTTCTTTACGATGAAAGAATAAAACCTTTTCAGAGACAATGGCGAATTCGATTTACACTCATCTTCACCAAGTTCAAGTTATCAGATATTCCCAAACTCGATCTCACAATATCCTGCGAATTTTCAACAGTTTTAGCAAGTTGGTGGTATAACCGCTTTACATCTATTTCTTCGAGCACTAAGTTTCAGTCCGTTCTCTGTTTTCAACTGCATCGTCGTTTTGTGTTTTGAATGACGGCACCTGCCGTAGAAACGCATTGGAGCAAACTACATCATAAACATGGGAGGCTACGGCAGGCGCCATTATTCAAAACACAAAACGATGATGTAGTTGAAACTAGAGAATAGACTGAAACTTAGTGCCCGAAGAAAGAAATGTAAAGCGGTTATACCACCGACTTGCTAAAACTTTCGAAAATTTGCAGTATATTGTGAGATCGAGTTTGGGAAGATCTGATATCTTGAACTTGGTGAAGAAGAGTGTAAATTGAATTAGACGTATTGTCTCTGAAAAGGTTCAAGACTAGGTAACAATAGTGTTACTTTAATTGATATGCCACACGCACAGGTAGCAGTAGTGTTACTTTATTGATGCCATCGTAAAGATCCCAGACCGGTAAGAGTTGTTGTGTTACTTTAGTGATACACCATACGTGTTCAGGTCCAACACCTGGTAACAATTGTGTTCCATTATTGATGTGTCACGCACAAATTTAGGACCCGACAGCCTTACATTTCTATGGCACTATGGCTTAAAATGGCACGTTTCGGTACAAGTTTGAACATGATATTCCGTACTAAACATACTTGTTGAATAAAGAAACGCTTTGAATCAGTGGCGCCAACAGAGGGGTTCAGTGAGGAGCAACTCCTCACTGGCATTTTTTTTTGGGGGGGGGGGGGGTGGAAAAATATCGATATATTTATGTAACAACATCACAACACCAACCACCACAACACAATATGACCCGTCAACACAACAAATAAATCCAGAAAGAAAAAAAATATGTTTTAGTTTATAATTTTATGCACGGATGAATATTGATTGAAAACGAAACAGAACAGCAGATGCTGCCTGCACCCAGCTACAGTATTAGGGACCGGTCATTATTTATAACCGGGGGAAGGAAATTTGGGGGAGTATGAAGTTTTTGGACCCTTTTGAGGGGGGAATCATATATTTTTCAGTACCGTCAAGGGGGAAAGAGGAATCAAAACCACACTGACCAACTGGAAGAAAGACTCATATTTGGGCCTCAAAAATGGCACTTTCAGCAGTCAAAATTTCTAAAAACGCCTCAGCTTCTGGTCCCCATGATATCATTGTTACACAATTTTCAGGCTGTTAGTACCATTTCAACACGTATAGTTTTTATAAATAACTTAAGAGTCTTGCTACCTGGTTTCTTGGCTTCTTCAGTCTTTCAGGTTCTATGTTACGGATGAGGGCATACAAGTAAACAGCATGTTCGTCGTACTTATTGCATGAATCTTGACAAAAGATGGGTGTAAGGAACATTTATAGAACGTTTTTAATCCAACATGTCTTTTCGTTAAAAACGAGACACATTTCCTTACATCTAATGGTAACTGTCGGTGTGGAGAGCTACTTACTTATTTTGGCTACAGCACTATTCTTGGCTACAGGAATCATCTGCAGACAGTCTCAATGGGTATGCGAAAAGCGCATTTTTGTTTGGGATGGGGGAGGGGAGGGGTCACATTATTTTTTGACCTTGAGTAGGGGTGGTCAAGATTTTTTTCAAGATCTCGAATGGATGGTCATCGCAAATTTGGTGATCACATTTTCATTTCCTCCGCCCTCCCCTCCCTCCCCCCCCCCCTCCTAGCCATAAATAATGACCGGTCCCCTACGACGGGATAGAAATAAATAGTATGAAAAGAACATGACCCGAAAATGTGTGTGTGTGTGTGTGGTGGGGGGGGGGGGGGG
>JAHWFP010039492.1:11551-35619 GCA_023313725.1 Lithobius niger | reverse complement strand
GGGGGGGGGGGGGGGGGGGGGGGGGGGTTGGGCATTTGATATTAGGGCGGCAACTCCTCACTGAACCAGGGGGGGGATAGGCACCACTGCTTTGAATACTAGATGACTAATAAAATACGAAAGTCAGACCTTGTCATTCCAAAATGGTAGCTTTCAATTTGGGACACGTTCGTATGTTTTCCAGTTGTAGAGTGCTATCGTCATGGTTTTGGTCTAGCGCAGGGTATTATAGTTAATCCATGTAGTGTGTGATTGATTCATTTGCTGTTTGCTTTTACTTCCAACAAATTAGACAGTGGCTAGCTTTCTTTTCTTTACGTTTTGACAATTTTTGATAACAAACAGGATCATGTTTTACAGGTCGATTATTACAGAAACTTATCTATGATGTCACAGATTCACGTCATGTTTTGAGTGCGAGTGGGTTGGCCATGGTGTCCCCCAAGAGAGTCCTGCTTCAATTGCGACCTAATGTAAGATACGGATGATGCCTTGTAGTTGGAGAGAGGCTCGTGATCCAAGCTTTAGTTCACATAGAGGTTGGAGGGGGGTGGGGGGCGGCAGTCACCGTTGGATCTCTCCAGATCGTTACAACTAATAGACCATTACTTCTATCTTTTGGGCAGCTTATCGTCATCCGTGTGACCGTTACCTGATACACCATTACGCGCACTTGTCCCTAGTGTCCACTAGTGGAATTGTGTCCTTCTTCGAAAAAGAAAAAGCCTATACCTACAAATAAACATTAAAAAAAAGAAAAAGAAAAGAAAGAAAACTCAAAACATTTTGTTGGAGAAAAAGTCCAAAATGACTTCGAGCCTTCTTTCTGTGCCTGGAACTTTTTGAAAATCCTCAAATGAAATTGATTCCCTCTGACCTCCATTGAGAAAAACGTGAGGCGCGTGCAAAAAATAGAAAGGCTCTATTACTAGTTCGGGCTTGTAGCCGTTGTCAGGGAAACTACCCACGCCGGACAACTAAGATTTATTGAATTGTTTGACCACTTTTAGGCCAAAGTTTGAATGTCTCCCATAAGCTCGCTGCGATGTCCGACCTATTTCGCCCTGGTAAGACAATAAATACAATACATGTTTACCTAATAAATTTATGATGTAGGTGTGATCAGGAATGTGGAATGAAGATTTCTACTTAAAAGTTGTATAGTGCGTATATCGTAGTATTAAAGTTGCTGGTTGAAAACCATGCACTAACGCAATAAAAGGGGGAAAATTATAAGGTTAGTTATTTTAAAATCGTTCGGTTCCTTTGTTGGAATGCATACTGACGAACCGAACTTGTTTTAGTTTATCAGCCCGTTTTCTAGTAGCAGATCTTTCCTATTTCTCACCCATGTCCAAAGAAAGGTGAGAACTGTTTATAAACGTATTTCCTGGTGAAGGAGTAGGTTTAGTTCCATTTAGCTGTCTGCCTGAAAGGTTAGTTATAATCATACGTTGGCAGTCTATCATAATATCAGTGTAATTTCAAGGGTTCACTGCAGACTTGTTAAATTCAAACTTCTTTACTTTCTCCTTAGACATAACGCAATTTACAAAAAAATAACATTTAACAATCTGCACATGAATCAAGAAATTGTCCAACAAGACAATTCGTGCATAGAGTTCTGTCCTTGTTGCGTGCTTGTTGGGAAAGACCTCTTTTCGCGCCAAACCATCTTCATTATAAGGGCTCGTTCCCGCCAAAATATGGAAACACTTTCGGTGAAAAGGAACGCATGTGTCTCGTACGTGGAAAATGTAGCCAAAGACTCGGCATTCCAAACTTGGCAAATGTTTCCTTCATCGTTCGAGTAGAACAACGTAATTAGCCCTAATTACAGTCATTAGGTAATTACGGTCAAGTCAGCAAAAGATGGCAAATTTACATCAAAACTAAAACTCATGATGAAACGTGTTCAGAAAACTAACTACGGTGACATTGCCTCCAGGAAAGGATTAAACTATATAAATAAAGAATAAATCACAAGGTAAAGGGTAAACGGTGCAAACAGTCTTCATTAAAGACTGGCCTTGTGAGGATGCACAACACACTAATCTGAGAAAGAAAGAAAAGACAACTGCCCCGACTGGGACTCGAACCCAGGACTTCCCGCTGACTAGGCCTGGCGCTCTAACCACTGTGCGACCGGGGCGGATACTGGCTACACTCTCCAGCCGAGCTAAGTAGCTGTTCAGTCTTTCTCAGTGGTGACCTATTTTTTTTACGGGTGTGATCTGCCGTCCTCTTGTAAAGGAGAGCTTCAGCGCGCAGGTTTTTTTTTATCACTGCAGTCAAATGGCAGCCCAAGACCCAAGTTACAGAAGAAAAAGCAAATCCCAATGCACCACTAGTTTTGTGAAGAGTCCTTCTGGATCCGGAATGAATCGAACAAGCAGAGCCGAGTGGTAACTATATGAATCGGAGGCTACCGAATCAAATCACGCGACCCATCAGTACATATGAGACTTAAAAAAAAGTGGTCAGTTAACTATAGGCTCCACTGTTGGGAGTCAGGTTCTCTCATTTCCTATGCAAACGTAGGAACCACCTTGCAGTTATGGAAAATGTATAGGCACTCATACGCTGAACCAAACTTGTTGAGGTTAGGCCTTACTGGAGGCGGGCTAGGACACACCGAAATACGAATTTGCAGTTGAGAACTGGATGGGAAAGTGTTCTTACACCCAGCCTGGCATCAAGATAAGTGACCAAGGAAGATAAGCTAGTTGGCAGAGTGTCACTCGTCTAAGCCTTTGTGCTTGCATCCAAACAATAGCATGTTAACGCAAGAACTGAAGACCTTGGGTTGAAACAAAAATAAATTACCGAAGACTATACAACAATAGTGTTACTTCATTTATACGGCTTAAATGAACAGGTCCACCACCGGCAACGTTACCTTTAGTGATATCAAAAAGCAGAAAGCTGAAAAGCACTTTAGTAATTAAAAATATAAACAGATTAGCCATCAAGTGCAGGTGAAAGACGAACTCGCGATGTTTCGGTTTCCAGGTCGGCACCGTTTTCCAGTGAAGGGTTTAAAACATGTCAAACAGAAAAAAGTAATAAAACAACAGCAGAGTAGATGGGTCATGCCTTTGAACCTTACAGGTCTTAAGGATCTAAGATCCCATGATAACATTAAATATAAAAATGCTAATATTATTATTATTTTTTTAATGTTAGCATGGGAACTTACATCCTTAAGACTTGTAAGGATTAGAACCATGACTCAACTGCACTGCTGTTGTTTTATTACTTTTTCTGTTCTAAACGCTTCACTTAAAAACGGTGCCGACCTAGGAACCGAAACGTCGTGAGTTCGTCTTACACCTGTACCTGATGGCTACTCCGTATATATATATTTATAACTTTATTGATGTGTCATACACGCACGTGTTCGAGAGCAGGTAAAAAGTACATTGAACGAAAGCAAAATAAAACTAGACGAAAAAAAAACCAATGAAAAAAATCTGTAGTTTCTAATTCCTTTTTTGGGGAATAACCACTTTCTTCGTTCTTACCCCAAAATATAAAACGGAAATCGTATACTGACGGTAAAATAGCTTACTAGGCTATAATGTACAGCATTGCACTACGCCACTGAATTGGAGGAAGGGCAAAGGGGTGCACTGGGAGGGGGGGGGGGGAGAAGACAACATATTCGTGCGCGGACAAACGCCATGGGTTAAAAAAAAGGCATGAAAAGAAACCACGGAAAAAAAAACAAAGGAAAAACTAATGTTTTGTTGTTTGTGCTGTTTCTGCCTTAGTTCGAAAAATGCATGGGGGATAAGTGCGCGGGGAAAAAAACCACGGAAAGGGCCTGTAAAAACAGACAATGAAAAACAACCCTAGGAAACAAAAGCCAAGGAAAAAACCCCCGCGGGAAACAACCGAGGAGAAAAAATATTGTTTTGTCATTGTTATGTTGTATTTTTTACCGTGTTATTGCTGTTATTATAGGTTAAGTCAGTTGCCATTACCCAGTTTTCATACATTACCCAATATTAATACACAATATTAATCACAGTATTAATCTTTAGCCATCGCCTGTCTATGCAATGCCGACCAACCAAAGCAAAGCTACAGACTCTGTATTAAGTCCTTGGAATGTGGAGAGATAAGCTGAGAGATTTTTCGTTCCGGAACAGTTTGTCCCCAGGAATTTTCACCTCGGACTGCTGGACTAAGCATTTATTTTATTTTTTTTTCACTTTTTTTAATTTTTCTATTTCCGCTGTATTAGCTTACAGTTCCGTATTCAGGCATTGAGTTTCCGGTAGTTCTGATTGGCGAGGCTTTAGGATGTTTATCATTCCCGTGCGCATTGTAGCCCTCAACAGTTCTGATTGCGTGCTTTAGAGGTACCTCTATCAGATATGCATTCGATGTACAGTAAATTATGTTAGCATGCATTCTCGGGGACGAAGAGTCCGAGCAAAAATTGTGTTAAGACGAGAGTCCTACCTTCGTCTCGGTGCATGTGGCGAGTAGTTATGGGAGACTGCAGCTTCTGCATGGGGCAGCAACCTGGTTGATACCTTAGTTCGGCATACCGTGTTGCGGTGGAAGAGGGAAACTCAAGTGTACTCCCACGGAAAGCTCACTTTGTGAGTAAACTCTCGTAGTATTAAAAATCATCTATTTCATAACAAAGAAATATCACAGGAATCAGATATATAGGATCAAATCTCACAGCTAAGCAGCATTGCAGTAGTTTGAGTTTTGCTCATTCTCTATTTACTGCGTTTTGCTGTATCAAGTCTATATCTAACCTTATTCGGTGATTAGCTACGGATCACGTGATACAATATTTTTTAGTATTACCTTATTTCGGCTATCGGTCCTCTTGAAGTTTGAATTGTTTTGGTAAACTGCAAATAGTTCAACCTAAAGATATTTGCCAAATAAACCTGGCATCTCTAAGAGAACGTCCACTATCCATCATGTGGGTCGATTCTGCTCTTTGCTCGTTTTGCCTGGATTCTTCGTTCGAAAACACAATAATTCAACCAAGAGGTAATCTTTTTATGCAGCAAATGGGGAAAAGACCTGCGACTGACGCAAGCCACGTGACTGATGATTATTTTATCCAAAAGACGATAGTTTTTATTTACTAAAGTTGATGGGGCAGGGGGGGGGGCCCCAGAAAATAAAGAGAGCAGGAGCGGAAGATGACGTCAAACGAGAGCTATTGAATGATTAAGGGCAAGTTTGAAACATTCGTTAATCTGAAGAAAATTTTGCAGTATTTAAAAAAAGCAGTAAACTCATTTTCGTTTTCACTGGACTTGGGTATCCAACACTGCTACTCATTGATCCTGTTCTGCGCTTAATACCTAAATCGTCCATCTGGTTATGAATCTAAACTAAAATCCTGTCCCTAATTCGTTACGATGCCAGATTTTGGCAACATGACGAAAACAAATGACTGTGGGAGAAACAGGCTAACAGAACCACGAGTAGCCCTATCGAAAGTTCATAATAAGGGTGACGACTTAAAGAAATCTTAAGACTGGATTACTCCTGAAGTTGCCTGTTTACCACTCCTCCAGGTCCTCGTTCTCTGGTGCTATAACGACTATTCGCCCTAGCTGCACCAGGACAGGTGTTTGCTAGAGTAATCTGCAATCCGTAAAACACAGATTTCCTAGATATCTGGCTGTTAGATTTAAGCTATATCTTAAAGCTCATACTTACGAAGTGTCCAGCTAAATTTTAAATAAGCAAGTTGTTAGAAAAGGTAAACCTTCGGGATTGAAGTGGAGGAAAAGGCTAGGCCCATTAGAAACATAATACACCTAACTGAAGTTAAGGCTGGAAAAGGTAAGGAGATCTTTTTAGCTGAAGAGCTAAATCCTAAGTGATTTAATTGAACACCAGAACCTGTACATTAAAACCAGTACATATATAACGTGCAGATGCTTACATAAAATCCTTAATAGTTAGATACATGTAGTCAGACAGAATAGAAAGAAAACCCTTATATAATAAAAGCAGTTTTAAAGTAAAAAGATCCGCATGGTTCAAGCCACATTGAGATCAAGCTTGATCAAACACTTAAGCTCGAAATACAAGATTTCCAACACCCCCCCTAGTTCATCCTAAGGAAGGTCTAGACCGTTGACCATTATAGTATTCTGAACTCCAGCAATGTATATTACTGAACCAAACCTAGTAGCCTTAAACGGGAGTGACCCAACTCCTGCATACTCCCTTCAACCATGTATACAAGAGTAACGTAAATTTGGAAAATTTTGAGGCGACACCAATGCATCGAGCAACTGTGTGAAATGGCTAGTTGTAACTATCACAGTGATTAAAATTTCACCACCTACTACATTGTAGAACATCGTGCCGACACTGGTCTTAAAACTGTCCTGCATTTTGGTAATTCAGATATTATTTCTAGCTTGTGAATTCTCAATGGTAGCCACTGTGTGTTTACCAATCGTTGGTACTCTTCAAAATAAAGTGATGTTTCACATTAGGACAACCTCCTCGTTACAGCTGTAAGGCTGTGTTACACATACTTCGTACACCCGAATTTAAGATGCGAAGGCAACAGAGGGCATTTCAGTTTGCGAGAGAGGGCTATCGTCCATCCGAGGCTTCGGTCATGGCCTCGACCCTTTTCGGGGAAAGCCTAGCACTGACCATTGCAACTGGACCCGACCTCTCTTTCTGCGCTTGAACCCTCGTAACCTTCCACCCCGACACGTTGTTTTGAATTTCGTCGGCGCCCGTGTTTGGTTGTAAATCCTACTCTGAACGCACCGTTTACTACGGGGGGAGGTTGGGGGGGGGGGGGATCGCCTTGGCCCTTGTTGCCTATGGATGAATTTCAGCAGCGGTTGACGGGGATTCTGGTGACTGGTCTTCCCCATCCCACCCAACCCCCGACACTCCATCGCGTCCCTTCAACCATTCACCGGGTGACGGTATGCGCTCGCGCCCAACCGATGGTTACCCGGAAAAGGGGGGAAAAAGTAGATAAAAAAAAGAAGGACGATGAATTTTGCATGGTACGTCCATAAGAAGAGTCTCGGGTTGTTGACTTGGGCCTTGAAAGGCCGATAAACAGGAGGACAACAAGACATTCCAGGGCGGACAGGCAAGACAAGACGGAAAGAAAGGACCTTTCCTCTTCTCATCGTATAGATTCTTTTCGTTTTTCTTTTTTCATTTCTTTCGGATTCGGCCAAATGAATGACAATTTGCAAGATTGTTTGTGTGATTTTAGGTCTGACTTAGCAGCGAGCTGCGTCGAATCCATGATACACTCCGCTAGGCTTACAACGCGAAACATGATCGATTCTCATCCTGCATTAAATTGCTCAACAAAATTCGTAGTCCTATTTTTTTGGGCGCACCGTACTTAAAAGAGACTGGATGACCTTGAATAGAGTGTCAAGGTCAACAATTCCTTGGTGGTAGTACCCCCTAAGGACTTAAAAGTAACATCATGTCGTTCATTATTACTGCATCCAGTCATGATTAGAATTCCGTGAATTACTCCTTATAATTTATGAAAACCAAATCAATAAACATTGTATCACTTTTAGTTCACTATTTGTATAATTGTGTCAGAATTTTATTTGTATGTACTCTTGTACAAAACCTTAAACTCTAAGTCTCGACGTCCAGTGAAGTGGGCAAAAAAGAACAGTGAGGTTTTGTAGACATCAGAAAACGAAGTCAACGAGTCGCACAAAATAGATTACTTTTTTTTCTTGTAACCGTGACTTAACGTTTCTTTTTTCGTTATTACAACTCTTTAAATTTTTCTTCAAGTCTTTTTGGCGTAGATGCCTGCAAGAAGGGAAGGGGCATCATTGGTAAAAAAAAAAATTGGACGAAAAGCAAAATTATTAGAGGAAGATGTAAATAAACTTGGGCACTATTTTCCGTTCCAAGTGTCTAAAATTGGAAGCTAAAAAAACTAGTAATAAGCTTGTATCCATATTGAGCGTGAGACCCTAGAATCAATACTGCAATCCTCAAATAGCCGTTATTTGAATGGCTTCTCTAAAAAATTTTATTCTCTGAAAGGGTATCCAAATGCTAGTGGGTCAGTAACCGAAACCCAAACCGAATTTTCGGTTTTAACTGAAAACCGAAACCGATTCGGATTTTGTGTCGGTTTTTCGTACGGTGTTCGAAAAATTAAAGATTGATTTGTTGTTTTAATTTTTTTAATGATTATCATTTTTTTACGCAAAGCTCCTAGTCATTTAAAAAAGAAAATGAGGAAAATGGTGCCACAGCTAGACCCATGATCTATGACGCTGATGAAAGTGAAAGCAAGAGCGAGTTAGAAACTAGTAATCATAGTTACGAGAAAAAAATAGAAATATTTGATTGTGGTGGAGGGTGGCAAAAACCGATACCGAAACCGAAACCATGGTTTTGTGGGCATGAAAACGGAAACCGTAACCGAAGTCAAAAAAATGAAACTGGCCCACCAAATGCCGCTTTCTCTTTGGCTCTTTACCCGCATCAGCATCCGCTTCCACCATCTTGTGATCCCTTTCGTCCCTTCCCCCTCTAAATTTTTCAAATAGTCGATTACTTGAGCTTTTCAGCTGTATTTGTTAGGCACCATTTGTCATAGTATGGATGCAAATAACCATTGTGTTTACATGCTCTTTCTTTCATATATTTCCTTCCTTCCTTCCAAGTGCCGCAAGGGCGTTTTTGCATAGAGTTAAACATTGGAGGGATGTAGTAACATTTCCCTTTCTGCCTAAATGTGTAATGAAACTGTATAAGCTAATGGAAAATGAGTACATCAGTGTAAATTAAAAATAAAAGGGGTCAAGAAAAACGTCTGTCGTACTCCTCGTGAAATATAATTTTTATCACCTCGTTTATTGTTCACTCTTTGCGTACTTTCAGTAATATCTTTCTTTACTGCCGAGAGTCGTAGTCGTCCGTGCCACAACGATCCTTGTGCGACTTATCGAAGCTCCGTAGACAATCGGGAAAGCACAAAGATTACCTGTGTTGAGAAATCAACAATGAGATTTTTCATAAATTGAAAATTGCCTAATAGGATTTCCTAATGGAGACGAATCGGAGCATTAAGTACGATGCTATTACTGGTAGTGGGGGGGGGGGGGATTACTGGTAGTCCCGAAAAATTCGGTTCAAACAAAATAATACGTTATGGTTATTGTTTTTTTTTTTTACTTAACGGAGCCCAAACCGGGTTACCTGCCTTACTGTGCATGATGGAAGGGGCAATTCAACTGGAAAAATCCAAGCGGAAATGATATTTGACATGCCACAATCGACATGAGCGTGATATAGCAGAGGGCCCTCTCGTCCCTCCTCATCATTGCTGCAAACAGTTGTAGTTACCATGTTGGGGACAAGCGGGCCCTGTGCTCCGAGAGATGCGACAATTATCTCCGAGTCGAAGCAGATAACCATTGTTGCAAATAATGGTAATAACAGGGCCTTAGGGCTTCGGGCAGATGACCAGGAGTGGTTAACGTTCGTTAAACCCTTTAACCCTTTAATAACATTTTTTGGACGATAGAAAATGGATGCTGACTCAAACAAACAACAATCCATCAACAGTGACAATGCAACGTTGTTGAGTTAGTGGAGAATAAGTAAAAATTTTCCAGGAGAATAAGTGCTTGTCAATTATTCGCCCTTAAAGCAATGTGCTTATGACCAGGAGTGGTTAACGCTCGTTAAAACCTTTGAACCCTTTGAATGTGCTTAAAACAATATGAAATTTATACCTCCGACTGCAACATTCAAAGAGTTCAAAGGGTTTTGTAGCGAGCGTTAACAACTTCTGGTCATCTGCCCGACGTAGCCCTAAGGACGTATGCGTGATTGTTGCAATCGGAGGTACAGACGCTATATTGATTTAAGCAAGAATCAGTGCGCGACCACATTGTTTTAAGTGAGCACTTAATCTCCTAGGACAACATTTACTTATTCTCTGTTAATGCAACAACATTGTTAATTAATTGTTAATGCATTATTATTCGATTCGAAACGCCTCCTTACGAACATAACAATAACATGCACCAACAATGCCAATTCCGAGTGCAGCAACAATGAAGTATAAATGGAACAATAGGTCGGATGATGCGACTTGTACCTCCTGAGGATGCAACAATAAACACTCGTCGACTTCGCTTTGGAGGTTATTGTTGCATCTCTTGGAGATAGAAATGCCGTATCCTCCTCATCAGCATTGCAAACATAGAACCATCATTTGTTACAGACACACAGTTCAGTTTATTAAATGGTCTTGTTCATAAAAAGAACTAAAAATTTACCTAGTGAAATAACTAGTAATCATATTTGTTCCTTTATCCCTCATATAATGAAATAATCGGAGCATCTTATGAATGAGTGCACTTAGAATAAAGTGGATTTTAAAAATGTCTGTTTTTGTTTGTAGTGCTTGGTACTTGATACAAAAAAAAAACCAAAGCTTCAACAAACAAAAGATTCAAGTAGTTCTTTGACAACACACATTCCTCTCTTTCCCCTTTGCAGTAAACTCAACCAATGACAAGATTTGTACAAACACCGATCTTTTTTTGTGCGGCACATCGTTTACTATAACATCATCTGGCTTCATCACGTGCACAACAACATCAACCACATCGGTATGGTGGACAAGCAGTCTAATGTCTTTGTCGAAGTCTCACAAACCAACCACGTACACCAGAGCACCCAACCAACACCTGCACCTCTAATACCTCCTCTCCAAAACACCGTGTACAACCATTCCACCATTGTTGTGGCTCAGTCCTCTCTCCTCAACTTCCCCAACACCCTCACCCGCCAACTGAAGTCGAGCCTGGACCCTAGGGAAGGGCACCCGCCCACGCTCTGACGGGACAGATTGCAGCACGCGGCACGGGAATTCGGTTAATGTTCCCTCGCGTTCGCTTCGTAAGCTGGGGACGAACCAGGAATGGTGATAAGGCAGACACTAGCGACGAGCAGCGGGGGGATCAAGAAACGTCAGAGAAGGGAAGCAACATACCCGACTACACCCCACCACACCCCTTAGTTGCACAATCCCCTCAGGAAGAAGCAGAAAGGATGGGAGAACACAGAAAAACATAACAAGCCGATGGTATCTGCATAAATGGGAAGCGGCCGCCGCACTTTCGGGATTTTGGCAGCCATATTGGGGTGTTTGGTTTGGTGGCACCACTGTGGACACAGACCACGACTGATGGTTATCACATGACAAATGATGAAGATTGGATCCACAATAGTCCAATGGCAGAACGAAGGAATTCAGGAAGAATAGAAGCTGTTAGTCAAAAATAAATATTTCGGAAAAGGAGGTTTGCGAACAAATCTCTCTCGGCTTTAGACGTATTTCAGTCCCTGAGGAAAGTTGTCTTTTTATCTTTGTTCTTATTCATGCTTAAGTTTGTGATGTATATCTGTCTCTTGTTTTCTAAAGATGTTGGTAACGATTTTCTAACCTGGCCTACATCCAAAGAAGTTGTTTTTAAAGATTTTTAAAGTAGTTTCTGAAAGTGGTTTCTTGATATCCATACCAAACACCACGTGTTTTTCTTCCAAGTTCTGTAGAGTCATCGGGCGTCACAACATTACTACACGTCAGTAGCACTAGACGAACCTTGCGTTGTAGCTATTGCTACTTTACCACAATTGACCTTGTCCACCAGATCTCTCTCTCGAGTTGACTTTTCCTCCAAGCAACTCACTGTGGCATACTATTTATGTGTATTGTCTTGTGTCATGTGTTACCGACAACAACAATGTGAAAGCGGTAATGACTTGAAAACAACAATGTAAGCTCGATGGTTGACAGGCCAACTATTTTAACACTAGCTTTTAGGCAACAATTACTTTCCCTCCCAAGCCTCAATCCATTCCATGCCGCAACCGACGTAAGTGCTCTTTTGGCAACTTAACTATAAATTTACCCTCCTAATTCCCCCAAACCTCCTACTGGCAATCATCATCTCCATTACATTTGGTAATTTAGGGCGAGGTTACGTCAAAGGCAGGCGAGGTATTCCTTTATTAATAAACAAAAACGGAACGTTAAATGTTTAGAGTAAGGATCTAAAAGTCAAAACCTAGAAGGAACACGGAAAAGCTTTGACAGTCAGGGTCTAGGTGTAAAATTTTGTCAGTAAGAGGCTGGTAAGCATTAGACCCTTACTACCCGGTGGTTAGCTTAGTTCTAGTCTCTTCGGACTGAACGTGTGTATGAACGGTTGCAGCCAATTTTCTTTGTTCTTAGAATATTGTTATGGAATTTTAAAAACATAATTTTCTTGTGAAGTTTGGCATTTTGTCTTTTGATGCTTTAGAATTTGTTATTATATTTCGTAAATTTATGGTAGAGGATTATCATAATGTTCTCTGCTACGAATATGCTGGCATGTTACTAAATTAAAAATAATTTTCAACGTAAAACAAAGCAGGAAATGTATAACCATACCACTTGATCATCACATGGGTCATTGTAGGAGGATTTCCAGTTTTTCGTCAAAATGTATTTATCGCTGACCACCGAGTAGTAAGGGTCTAATGCTTACCAGCCTCTTACTGACAAAATTTTACACCTAGACCCTGACTGTCAAAGCTTTTCCGTGTTCCTTTTAGGTTTTGACTTTTAGATCCTTACTCTAAACATTTAACGTTCCGTTTTTGTTTATTAATTCGTGTTACTTTTAGAATTGCAGCTAAACTGTAAAACAGTGCAGTTGACGGTCAAAGCTGATAGTTTAACACAAGAGACCCTTGGCTCACCCGTAACTAATCTGGCTATCAACAATGGTAACAATAGAAACAAATCCTTTAATCTTCAGTCTATGTCTTGCAGCTGGCGTTTTCTAATTGGTATTGTTGCATAATAACAATGTTTAAAACAATGTAAAACAATCAATCTGCTGGTTTAGAGCTCCGTAACCCCTGAACCACTTGACCAATTAGAAACGGCCTTATGAAAAGGGCACATCTACAGAGCAATACCTGTAAAATGAGCTAAGCACCAGCTTTATAGGACAAATGGTTTGACCTGTAGAGAGGACAGACGAAAGTATCCCCAGAACAACAACAACAACAAGAAGCAGAACAAGAAGTTGTCTATTTGGCCCCCGTCTACATCTCGGGTTTGGCTGGACCGAATTTCACAATTTTTGGACTGCAGACAGGCCTTGACTAGTCAAGGCTAGATTCCAAATTTGGTTTAAAGATGTTTACTTTTGACGGACTTATAAGCTCTCAAAGTTGAGAGTTTAACACAGAGGTCCTAGGTCGACCCTTACTAACACTGGCTATCGCCAGTGTTAATAACTGAATCAATAAACAATTGGCGACTTCCGTTTAACAATTACTTTCGTTTATTACTGAAACAATCATTGTGCATCTCATATGGTTCCGCCATGACATCCTGTAGTTCTAATTTAAAGTACATTGCTTTGATAGTTTCTTTTTCGCTACTATATGTACCTTAGTCGGTTGCAGGATCCGAATTCGGCTTCCAGTGGGCTAGTAGCCGACCACTCTGAACACTGAGTTGTGCTTGCCCACGTTGCTCGGTATTCCCGGAGTTGCGGTGCACTTTGGAACTTAGTGATGAGAAAAAGTCATTAAGCGAAATGTGTTCGCTCGGATTCGGACCGACGAACCACTTTCTTATGCAATATCTTATGGCAGACCCCCTGTTGCAGGTTTGGCGTGTTCTCTGGTATTGCCGACGTTATTCTGAGTTGAATTAAAAAAAGCATTCTAACAGTTGAATTAAAAAAAAAACAGTTTTGTAGTATGACCCTGTTAAACCGTCTTACTGTACCATTGTGTGTTCATGTACACGATTTTAGGTATATCTATCAAAATTGGAGTTTGTATTCAAGTATTGGATGGTTGCTTTTCCTAAGAAGGTTTGTTGCTGTGGTCCGGGCCAATTTTTGTGAGTTCCACCTTCAACTGAATCGACGGTGGCCAACTATTTTTCAAGCTCTCTTCACGTCGCACTTGATTCCTGGTCAACCACGTCATGGTACTAGAACCAACGATAACCCTATAAAAGTTGCTGATTCATCAGTTTACCCTGAAGTTTAAATACTTTGCGTGTGAAGTCGTTCTTCTTTTTCTCGCCCATAGTAAGGAATGGGAGGTCACACACGAAATATGTGAATAAATAGTTAATGGATCCTCAACGACTCTTCCCATTATTGCTCTACATCCCTCTTTACTTTGACTTTGACTTTGACAGCTGACGATCCTTAAAGCTGACCTCACCACTAGTACATTTACCAATTGCCTTGCAGGACAGCTTTCATTACGCATTCAAGCTTTAGGCCCTTTGAAGACCTTACCACCGCTTTGCCCTTACTAGTAAATCAATAAACAGCCAGCACTGTGGTTGGTTTGTACCATCCGACGGAAACTCTATACAAAATGGGTGTAAGGAATATCGCCTGTTTTACAGAACATTTTAAACTGAACCTTGTCCTTGCCTTAAAAACGAGACACGTTTTCCTTACAACTATTGCTAACTTATTAGTCCGGAGTGCTACTTACTTAATTTGGCCGGGAAATAATGTACAGTGCAGACAGTTTTTGGGGAATTAGACATACATTATTTTCGGACCTTCAGTGGGGAAGGTCAAGATTTTCTCTGGGTTTTGAGGGGGGGGGGGGAGATATGATCGAAAATGTGGTGGTCACATTTCATCTTTTCCCTCCCGACTACACAATGACCGGTCCCTAACCCTAAATCCTAGGTTTTATGAACTAAGCCTAACGGGGACAGTTTATCGACAGTTCATGGTTTTTTTTAATCGTAAATAGTGTTGTACATGTGAGGGTGCTTTAAATTTACTCTTGATAGCAGTTATTGCTAATTTCCCGCTCACGAAAGCAGCACCACCATTCACTGATGGTGCTGTTTTTGCGGGGATCGTTGGAACTTATTTCGTATTTCTGCAATGAACGTCCAATGAGAAAACCAAAGTTTCGTTATCTTTAACACGAGAGGCGATGGTTTAAACGTTTTCACGCCGTAATTACAAATTTAATTGAAATTTTAAAGATGATCTGCCAATTCTGGGTCATTTATAAGCTATATGTAAAGTTTCATATCGGTAAATGAAACTTTATTTCATTTACCGATAATTCTTCAAATGCAAGGAGTTTCACAATGATATAATTATTTTTCTAACAGGGTGAATTTGCATGCGCGATTTGGAGTACAAGGTAAGCTTACAAAAAATAGAATGAGATGTATAATGATAGATAATCATGCAGTGTTGTAGCAGAGTCTAACAAAACTTTAAAAAGGAGTTCGTTACACATCTAACTCGGAATCTACAGCGTCATACTGTGATACCCTTATGCTAAAGAAGCTTGTTGGCTTAAAGACTACAATGCAACGTAATCATGGCACGCCGCAAGGAGAGGTGGAGTTTTGTCTAAGGAAAGCCCAATGTCTTATCTAGAGCCTTCCCAGTCTATACAATTGATTAATATGCAAGTCCTACTTTGCCACCCCATTTGCATTACTTTTTTGACATTTCAGTTGTGAAGAAATTTTTTTAAACACTCGTTTAAAAAATGCTATTTCATTACGAAGCACAGAATGTGCAGTTGGCGTACTTTAATACATAATATGTTTACGTGAACAGTGACATTAGTATAAGTAAATATTAGTGGAAGCATCTTAAAAGCTTAAAAAAGTTTTGATGGGAAAAAATCGCATAAAAATCGTACAAAAATACAATTGTTAATTTAAACATTTTGCGAAACTTGAAATCTGGTAAACACTTGTTGCGTGCGGGCCTACAACCATTAGAACTGCGACGCCTGCATGCAGATCTTGCCCTGACTTACAAGATCTTACACGAAAATTTGCCAATTGTTACCCCCTTCTTTGACATGTCGCACTATAAAGTTACGCGTGGACACTCCCTTAAACTGGTAGTTGATAAACCACGCTTGGACTGTCGAAAGTATTTCTTCGCTCTACGGGTGGTGAATCCGTGGAACTCACTGCCGGACGAACTTGTCATGTCCAAGACCATATCAGCGTTTCGTCGGGGTCTTCTCCACGTGCACCATTCACGTTTCCTGCAACGGACGTACGATTAACAATACTTTGCTCAACCTGTCGGTGGTCTTCTCTCACCGCTAAATTGGCCTGTTTCAACTTTGAGCTTTTAAATTTCCAAAACATAACATTTAATTTTAATAAATGGGAACGGTGTCAGCGGCCATGCCCTTCCGTCTCCTTGCCGAACTCTTACATTCGGCTAAACAATCTTATTATTATTATTATTATTATTAAACATAGTTGCTTTTCAAAAAGCCACTTCTTTGTAATTTTTTCATTTGTCCAATTTTGTTAAGTAAGTAATGCTCGCATTGGCGAACTAACTCAGTTGTGAGCCGTTTTAGAAGCAGGAAGAAATCCAGTAAGAATCCCGGGATTCAAAATTTTCCGATTGATATATACTCACTCACCACGTACGTGTATGCATTTGATTAAAGGTGCACGCATCCCTGTTGGCTTTCCTGTATGACTCAGTTTTACGAAATTAGTTCAAACGTATGCAAATGTTGCCAACACAGCCATTTTCTGGTTTTTTTCTTTCGTGCGATATGATTTTGCGACATTAACTTTAATCCGTGTAAATGTTGCAAACGCTATTTTCAACGGGTCGCACGACACAACGGAAGGATTTATGTGCCTTTAAGGATAGTCGACTCTCTTTGAATCTGTCCACCTTGCACCTTGAATCCAGTTTTCTTCATCAGGTACAATGTCATGGACGAAGGGGTCATTCCCTTAAACTCGCTACAACTTGCTTTCAGAGTGATTGTAAGAATTTATCCTTGTCGAATAGGATCGTGTGATTATGGAACTCTCTTCCAGTCGGAGTGACAGCAGCACTTCTCTGTCTTCTTTTAAAACTATGTGTAATAAGGTTAGTGTAACGTAACACTAGGAAAGCGGCATTAGGAAAGGAACAACAATAATATTGTTAGTTGTCGTCTTGCGTCCTTCTACATATTGACAGGGGCATATAAATTTCCGTGGGAACCAGGAGTGCGTGGGCAGCATTACGGTTCTGACCCAGCACGTCATGGGAACAAGAAACCATTCGGCGAATTTTTACATTGCAAAAATGGTCAGCCATTATAAGTAATTTTAATAAGACTGGGATTCATGACAAGATACCTCAATCGGCATGTCATACAGTAAACGCTATCGTTACTGTGATTTTTATTTTATCTTTTTTTCTGAAGGCAGCTCTTAGTAATTTTATTGTAGTTGTATAGCATTTCACACTAAAAATGACGGTCAGCACTAACGTAATTTAATTTTAAAAGATTTTTTCGCTACTTTTTTTCAAAATGATAACGGATTTGATAATTATTCGTTGCCGATATCCTTTAGCGACGAAACGAAAAGAAGAAGAATAAAGTTAGTCAGTTTCTGACTATGGGGATTATGGTTAGAAATCGGTTTAGAAGCATCTATAACTCTGAAAAGCCGACTACGTTGATATTTTATCCGATACTAGCTGATACTTCATCTTAATGCACACTTTGGAAGGTGGTGCCGATATTCCAGGATGAAGAAATATCGCTCGCTTGTTTTCTCCAGTCGTCTTCAGCCGAACTTCAAACATTTCTGCCAAGCTTACTAGCCAACCAACCAACCAACCTATCGACCAACTTTGGTTCATCCGTTATCCAACAGAATCGAGGGCTGCTAGGCGTTTAGGGGAGACAGCGGGCGAAAAATCTTGGTGCAGGCAGTGTATAGCCCTTTGCAGGCCCCAGCTGCGAGAGTCTGATAAACAGCTCTACCTCCTACGTGAAGGAATGGAAGCGGGGGAGGGTAGCGGAAAAGACCTTGGTGTACACATTCCTCTTTGCCCGTTTTCTATTCTAGCTGATTGCGTCTGATCGGAAAGAGAGCTTTAAGTCCCTTTCGGTAGACTCCACCCTTCAGATCCACCATCCTGCTTCACCCTCACCGTTTTGAGGGTTCGAGCGGGCAGAAAAACGGACTCATTTCCACCCCTCCCCCCCGGTTTGACCCCCCCCCCCCCCCCGTCCTCTCGATAGGTCGGGTTGACCTGCGGGTTGGCTTCACGCTCTGCTGGTCAGTTGAAGAGGCCCAAGACAAAATGGCGGAGACAAGGGAGGTCTGGCCGGGCTAACCCACAAAGCCAGCTGCCTTATTGCAACAATCAGTTTGGTCAGAAGCACGAGCGTGCCAGCTAGCCCTCTCCCCATGTCAGCGAAGCCGTGCGTAAAAGAAGGAAGGACCAGGGAAAGAGAGATGGAAGGAAAAGACCTGCAGTAGCATCATTATGGGAAAAGCGCTGGACGCTGGGAAAGAAGCCAGAGCGATATGAGAAGCAATAAGGATCGGCTGGCTGTTGGTTCTTTTGGCTCGGCCGCAATTCACTAGACGAGAGATCGCAGGCCAAGTTTTAGAGTGGACCCCCTCGCTTTTAGCTGTAGACTTACTCAAGACCAACTGTATATATACAATATATATATATCACTCGCGGTGCACGATTATATTGCACACTGCTGCAAGTATTTCGTTCGTCGTTTGGTTGTTCTGGACTCGAGTTGTAAGATGCTTGCTGGTGATATTAAAAGCTGAGCTGTGCACGTCTGTATTGGCGATGGGGAGAAGAGTGGGGGGAGGGAGAACTATTAATTAAAGTAGCTCCTTGCAAACATAACTGAAGCCTTTTGTGGATTTGTAGGACAACTTTAATTCTCGAACCTTTTCACCAACTGCAAAAAAAAACATTTCTAACAAAGCTACTCCCAGCTACAAAACCTACTTCCTAAACCGAACCTCATTTTCTCGCTTGACCGTTCGATGCAAGAAAACATTTTCCTCCTGGTTTGGGTTTCGCTGTGGAATGGGGCAGATCACAACATTGCCAATAACAATATTTTCGCACAAATACTTAAATTTACATTTTGCTTTGCTTTGTAATTTACAAATGTGCTTTGGAGTCGAACCGGTGAAGCGTCAGTCTATAGAAGTACTTGCTGTAATTCGTCACTTGTAGCATTTGTTTTCGGTGGTTACCTCCTTCCATATTTGGAGTGACGTGAACTGGATACGAATCATCGAACTAGTCTGTGTCACCAAATTGCTGGTTAGAATCCAAGTCAAAGATTCAAGAAAGCGTAAGTGAAGAAAGATGGTGTGATGGCATGGCCCTTTGCTTTCGCCAATCACACCGATGACCACAGTAGAGCTTCCCGCGTGGACAGAGTTTCCTAGGACTTGCTCAACTATTTTCACGAGTCGCTATCCTAAACTCTATTTAAGTGAGATCAGCCAGCTAGCGAGTAAGCTGCAAAGCGTGGACTAGCGATAAACTGTATATACGCGATACGCGAGCTACAACGTCTCGCCAAGACAAGCAGGGCCATCTCGCGCGTTTCTGTTCAGCCTACAATCTTTCAGCTGGCGGGGTCAACTCACTCAGCTAGCTTTGCTGGCAACCAATCAGGAAGAAGAGTTGATGACGTTACAGGCAAGATGGCGACGTTAAACAAGCCGTTGCATATCCCTGCACTCGATCGGTTCGTCACTCAAGTTTAGCTAAATATTTCAATTTGAAATAACCAAAATGAATGGGTCCATAGTTAAGCGTGCATTTAATAATCGGGGCCATGAAACGGCACGCAGAGTAGGTTCAAATCGTGATGCGCGTCATTGTTCGTCTCCGAACAAAATAGGCCACAGGCCGCAGATCTAAACCACCGCTAGAAACGATCGTTGACTTCTCAAAAAAGGTCGGAAAACTTGCTTTCGTTACGCAAAACTAGAAAATAATCCACTGATTTCTAAAATGTTGTTGTATGAATCTGAAAGTCTTGATGTAATTAGCTGTGAGTAAAAATATGCTTTCATTTTAGGCCTATCAGAGCCAAGCTAGCATACCGTAGCGCCAGCCTTGGTAGCACTACAGACAAGCGGCTTGAATGGAATTTGAAGTTTGAGTAGCGGGAGCAAGTCGGGCGGGTCGGCGAGGAAAGCGGCATGTTAGTCCGTGTATCGTGGGTAGCTTGCTCGCAGGTCTCGCCGTAAATCGAGTTGGGGGCTTAACGTCGTCTATCTCCACTGCCACCACCACATCTTGGAAAAGAAAAGTAGATTGGTTGTGCAGTTAAACCGATTTAAAAAGGATTTATTTTTACAATAAATTGACAGTTCGATCTTCTAACCGAAGAAAGAATAAACAATGCCAAGATTCACGTTGCATAAATCAATAATACAGTTCTGGGCCAATATCGTTTCACACTAGAAACTGCCAAGTAGTTTATCCGCTTATGTAACTACAAAGAACTAGCTAAACAGATAGTATGTTCCCGTGGTTAATGTAAAGGTAATTGGTCATACTGACGTAAATTGAGACTACGTCTGTAATGGTTTGCGCCAGACTGCAGAATGCCTCTTAACTTCCGAGGGTTCCAATGGTTTGTCTAGTAGATTCTAACGGTAAAATAACGTAAGAGAAAATTCGTTTAGCTCTAAACCATAAAGATACACTGCAAAAATGGCGTTGTGAGTTACAACACCTACATAATCCTAAAACTCGTTATAAGGACGCTCTTGGTCTTATAACGAGGTTTTATGTGTTGTAAAGCACAACGTCTACAAACGCAACGTCTAAAATCAGTTTTCCAAGGTCGAATATTTGTAGATGTTGCGTGTTTAAACGTCTACAGAATAGGTGTTGTAAACCACAACGTCTATAAGTGTTGTAACCCACAACGTCTATAGGTGTTGTAAACCACAACGTCTATACGTGTTGTAAACCACAGCATCTGTAGGTGTTGTAAATCAAAACGTCTATAGGTGTTGTAACGTACAATGTCTATAGATGTTGTAAACCACAATGTCTATAGGTGTTGTAACCCACAACGTGTATCGGTGTTGTAAACCACAACGCCTAAAATACCTAGTAAGGCACTGAATGACGTCACAAATATACTTATGAGTAAACATTCTGCTTAACAAAATACGTCAAGGATGACTTTTCAAGTTTTAGATATTTTGTTATAGTCCATCTTTGAAAAGATTTTCAGTCTTTGGCTGAAAATACTATCCACTGAATTGTGTTTTTATACCAGTTTGGTAAAGTAAAATTGTGCCTGGATTTTATTGTTCAGTTAAGTTTTTGGTAATAATTTAATAATGCAAACAAAAATTGCAGTCCTTTAGTTTTACAGCCAAACTGCAGCCTTTAAGCTGTGTCTGGATTTTTTATTTTTATATTGCTTTAAAATCTGTAGTTAAACCATTTCTGCGAAAACCGGAAATTCAAATGGTAAATGCGTGGGTAAGCTGAACCGCTAACAGAAGCCTCGAGTGAAGCAGTATACTATTGCACAGTAACTCTTCAGTTAAGTTTGGTACTGATGTGTAGTTAAACCATCAATATCAGTAAATGTTTGTCTTCTCCCTAATTCATTTAAAACGTTTCTGACTTTAGGAACGAATTAATAAAAACGTACCCAAGCAATCCGAAAACCACAACAATGTACAGTTTCGTCTGAAAGTGGTGGTTTAACAAGAATTGCTATGTATCGAAATCTCCGTTTATTCGGTGTGTTTGGACAATACCGTCAGCTTCTTGACTCGTGACCCTCATTTGCCCCGTGGATGGAGCTCTTCCCACCGACTTATCAAAATAACAAAAGAAAGATATGTGACTTATGGCATAACACAATAAAGGCGTGCGTTGTAGGTGTTGTAAGACACAACGTCTACTGTAGGTGTTGTAAATCATAACATGTTGTGACCACAATGTGTTGTAAAAAAGGAGACAAATAGGTGTTGTGATAGACGTTGTGATTACAACCGTTATTCACACCGCGACAAAATGAACGACCGCTAAGTTACAACCGACAGTCGCTATGACAACCAGGGACGTAAAGGTTTGGGTTAGGGGGACCAGCAACTACAAGCTCTCGCGTTCCTTCCAGCCCTGACTAAGTCAGCGCCGTGTTGTATCCCAACATGCCAAGCGGCAAAGAACATCAGCGCATGCGCAAGGATGGTTGCTCGCGCCCGCCATATTGAAATCCTCGCTTCGTTTTACACAGGCAAGTAACACACAACGTTCAATCGATTTATTAACTAACAACAGCATTCCGCCTGATTCTAATACTAAAATACATTAAAAAAATCTGTAATAAAACGCTGGGTGCGTGTGTTGAACCTCGTAATCGTCTGTATAAATTTAAACTTGATAGCAACTTCGCGATGCTTCCACTGTATTAGGCGCGTTTCTCATTCCAGCAGGTGGGAAGGTAGGGGAATCCCCTGGGGGAACTAAGATGGAGGACGATAACCACGATGGATGACGTCAATCGCGTCACAGGCGGCTTGCCCTTGTGCCGAGAGCTGGTTCTGCATCCGCAGCTAGTTGCTGGTCCCCCTAACCCAAACCTTTACGTCCCTGTGACAACCAACCCCTCAGGCAGTCATACGCAGTCGTTTGCTGCCGATCGTAGCAAACGCAACTTTCATTTTTAGCGTAGCTGTCTGACGTCACCCACCGACAGACCAATGGCTGACAAGCCGCTGCGAACACCATCCACGATATGCAAGATGGTGGCGGAGAACACTTCGAAGCTTCGATTAATGCTTGTTGCTTAGCGGAACATCTCTGCAACGAGATAATTGTAGAGAACAGCTAAGAAATTGTGCTCTATTCAATGGCTGTATAATTTCTTAAATAAAGCGGAAAATCACAGTATGGTGGTTTGTTTAGGCACAACGTCGCCACGTAGCCCAGTTTTGAAAAGTAATCGTCCTAGCTCTACTCTTTCTGCAGCGTTGATTGGTCCGTTGTTGGTTGTTCATTGGTCGGTGGTCGTGCTGGTGTGACAGGGTCTACTTTTTAGCGCTGTTGGTCGCCGCCATCCTTGCTTTTGTCGTTCGTTGGTCGTGGCGGTCTGAACCAGCTATTACAGGTTCACTTAAGAAAGTCGTTACGTAGTCACGTGGCAGACTGTAAGGGCGTGTTTACGCAACGAGACTTTCTCGCTCGCCGAACGCTATTTGCTAGGCAACCGTTATTTATTTACGATTAGTTTCCCGTTTCTACTAACTGCATGCGGTAATACATAACAAATTAAACGTATTATAAATAACAACACGGATAAGAACAAAGTGCAACAGTAGTTTTAAACATTGCCACAACATCGTTGACATTTCACGCTATTGCCAAAATTTGCTATTCTTGTATAAAAAAACAGCTAGCAATGATCAGACGACGGTAAAATAAATAGCTGCTCACAACGAGAATTCAAAATCCAACATGGCGTCCATTTCAGGCCTATCGAATCGAAGACAAACGTCGAATGCCGGCATTCAAAAATCAATCTATTGTCTTGTACTGCGTAAAAATTATTTTCTTGTTGTCATAAATTGACGCTGTCATGTTACACGCATCGTACGTCGTATCACAAGGCACGAAGAGAAGATTTGAGTCCATGTTGTTGCCATGGTTACTACGTGTAGATTGCTCGAAAGCCGCATTCTCCGGTAGCGGCGAGAAGCAGCCGTCAGATTTAGCATTAACCAAGTAAAAGTTAGTGAGCGAGAAAACTGTCGTTGCGTAAACCCGCCCTAACTATTGTTGCGTCACGAGCCTTGGGCCGAACCGATCACCAAATCTCGCAACATTAAGTTGTCAAGTTACGTTTAGCTGTTAACGACGTTTAATTAAAGTTCTAGCGAACGATTCGACTGTTGGCAAAGGAAATCAGTAAAGCAAATTAAGGTTGAGAGTGTAAAAAGGAATCATACAAAAACCCCATTAGGGTAAAGGGCCCCTTCAAGTTTTTGCCATAGAAAGTAGTGATATCAGAGCCAAAATGGCTACCACCAAGTTTGTGGTCCGAACCGTTATCCCTCAAGCTTAACTGACAACACCGAGGTGTCAGTTAAGATTGAGTGATCATATGCTTGTGCATCTGAATTTTATTGCATGGGTCAGGTCTAGGGTGGTTGGGGGGGGGGGGGGGGGGGG
>JAHWFP010039492.1:0-11451 GCA_023313725.1 Lithobius niger | reverse complement strand
CCCCCCCCCCCCCCCCCCCCCGCCTCCAACCTAATCCCATACAATAATCCAGATGCACCCACTTATAAATTGAATGAAATTCCACTGCTTCTCACTTCGAACCTGCATTAGCAGGGCAGAGGTCAGCTTTCACCTATTGCTGACGTGTTCTGCTCAGGGAAGCTTAGGTTTTGTTTTTTAAGTTTTTGGTTTTATAAAATTTGGTTGTGTATTTATGTTGGCCTTGACCATGGCATGACACGTGTGCTGTACTTTTAACTTCTTTGTACTTGATAACGGGGTGCAGCAATCCCTGAAACGTTATGTTTTTTATTGTATATTTGTCTACTTTTAAGGCTTTTTTTATGACTTGCTATATTTGGTGCTTTTAATTTATAAAAGTAATGACGTGATAGCCGATGTAGTACGTTGCAGTGGTTGATTTTTCTAAAACGATATGTCTAGTATTTATTTTTGCTGTTAGGCAAATTTCCACTCACGTTTATACGTGTCGCAGTGATTTGCGTATGCTTACTCAAACTTGAGAACATTTTAACTTAATGTGTTTAACGAATTACGCCACGAAAAGAAACAAAGGCAATTAGTCTGAAGTTCATCATTGAATTAGACGTCTATACGATTGTGACGTTTAAAATAATATAGGAATTTCGTAGAAAATTGTCCTCCTCCCTCCTGATAAAACCTACAGCAGTTAAAATGGGTGTGAAATCCTCAACTTTCCTTTTCTTCATCTGGTTAATAGCACCAGCGTCTTATTGCTAGTGGTAACTTCACGCAACGCACAAATGTAATGCAGAGAAGTCATCACACAAATGCACCATGTTCCAGTTGTGATAAAATTACGACGGCCAGATTGTTATACCCAAACTGATCTGGTGGCCGTCAGAAAGGCCAATGAGTCATATATTATAAGTAGGGCAGTGGTGAATTGCACGGTGGTAGCGTCATGGTCAGTGACTACTTTGGGCGGTAGAGGTGACGTAGTCGATTTTCTTGCCAGTGATGTTTATTCGTTCAGGTAGAGATGTTAACGCTCGCCCACAAATATACAAAAAAAGTCAGCTCATCGCCGGAAGCTAATGAACTGATGATCAAAGAACTACGAAGTTACCTAATTGGTTCACGGGACAGGTTGGGATAAATAAATATTCTAGTTAATAAGATCGAAATAGGAAGCATACTTAACGCTCGTCATGGTCGTGAGTGGATTCCCATAAGAGCGCTAACGTACATGTCTACGTTTACGTAAGGCTATTGTCACTCGAACCACACCCTGGAGCATTCGAGCAACTCTGAGACGCTGGTACGTAATTCAACCCTGATTAAGCCAATCACAAAGCAAGATTCATACGACACTGGTCTGACGTAAATCCATCATGGCGCATGGTTTTGTCGCCTCAATATACATCGCTAACAGTGAATAATTAGTGTGTTCAACTGAACAGGTTTTATTCATTCATTCATACTCTGCGTGCGATACAAAATTGTAATATTAGGTGATAACAGGATTTTAAACTTAATGGGCAATCGTTACTTTCAGTTTTAGGTAGTTTAGCTGGCAGGTTTGCCGCAATATGCATTTGCTTACTTGGTTCGCTAATTTGTCTCTCATTCATCGATTGTTTATTTCATTGAAGACAGTTATTTGTCGGCACTTTATTTAAATACGTAATAGCTTGATATAATTTTTGTACGGATTCCACGTTGTTTGTTGCTGGGCCATGTGTTTCGTTATTGGCTGACGTAGTGGGATTGACGCAAGGATCTATGCTCAAGTGGGAATGAATAAGTGCGCAGAAGACTTAAAAGGTAAACGGAAGTGGGTAGAGGCCTTGAGGTTCTTTCAAAACGACTCACATGTGCACGAACCATAGACACACTTCTGACGACAATTCGGTACCTTCAATGCACAGAAACCTCAACAGAACGTTCCAAAAGTGTCTGATGATGGAAACGACGTCACCTTTCAACGCGACTGATGGCTCCATCCAGGATCAGTCGATAATCCATCCAGAATCATACATAAACTGTGCCTCGCGCATGCTCACAATTCCGTAAAAATCAACCTCCTTTGCGAGCTGCTGAGATGGTTCGATCCCACAGTCCCTCAGCAAAGCCCTCAGTCGCGTTCAAGGTGATGTCACTTCCGTTGAACGGACATGTTTTGAAAGAAAGGAGAAAAAAGTAAGTTTACACAATAGGAACATCTGCTACGTAATAAATGTGTACAAGCAAGGAATAAAGTAGTTCGTTGGACTCTTTTGCATTTGGACTGCTGCAGCTCTATCGAGTGTTGTTTGTTTTGGCAGTACCAAACTGTGTGTAACAACGAACGTTTTTTTTTTTTTTTGCACATATGTGGCGTTTTGGAAGAAGCTGCTTTAGTCTGTAAGCAAAGTAGAAGGTAAACAATCAGCCTGGATTAAATGAAATTAACAATGAGTTGCACGGCGATATTGGGCTAACTATCATTGTGCATCGAGATAATAATGGTGCTGTATTGTCAAAACGATAACATCCAGATAAAATATATAAGAGCATGGCAACCACTAGACACGTTGTGTCTTTACAGCAAAGGGAGTTAGGCTGTTTTCAGCCATCTGTGGATAAATAACAATGCGACAGAAAAGGCTGAAACTTGTTAGATCGGGAGACTTTGGTCGCTTGACAACATAAAAGTCACTGTTAGCGACACAGCTTACCGTTTTCTTGTTGAAAAAACGACGTAAATAACGTTGATATTTGCCTAATTACTGGCTACTGGCTACTAGTAACGCTTTTTTTGTATCACGAAAATAAATTCTTCCGTGCGGTGAAAAAAGCTGTCTCTTGGCTCATTTTACAGGTATTGGTCTGGAGATGTGGCCTTTTCATATGGACCTTTCTAATTAGTCAAGTGGTTCAGGGGTTAGGGAGATTCAAACGACCAAATTGATTGTTTTACATTGTTTTAAACATTGTTTTTATGTAACAATGCCAAACTGAACATTAAATAAATCCATGCGTTTGCTGTACTAATAAGAAATGCTAATCATAAAAAAAAGTGACTGCTGCCCTAAATATCTAACGAAAGCCAAAAAAAAATAAAAAAATGGACGAGATAACTAGATTGGTGTTTCTATCTAAGTAATTGCAAAAAAAAAAATGGATTTCATCAATTTGGACCAAAAATATCTGATATCTACTCCAAAACAAAACTTGTTAAGGATTCCCGCCAAGCTTTTCGGCCGTGTGAAGTCGTGATATCAAACGACAAGCTCTTTCGCCGAGCCAATCGCACCGACTAAGACTTCAAACGTGAAATGAAATAATTGAAAATTGCGCTGTAAGCAATTTTCATAAATTTCATTTAACCTTTGAACTATAACTCAGTGGGATTTAACCTTTAACATTTTACCTTTGAACTATAACTTGGCGAAAGAGCTTGGTGTTTGATATCACGACTTCACACGGCCGAAAAGCTTGGCGAGAATCTTTAACAAGTTTTGTTTTGGGGTAGATCGATATTTACATGAACTGTTACATAGAGGAATAGGTATAGCAGGGAACGTACTATTTACTATCTTGACACTAAAGTAGGAAAACCCTAGTCCCAGACTTTCCAGAATTGGAAAAAAAAAACATAATTTGGGGGCCCATTTCGTGTATTGCTGACGGCCTCAATCCGTGGAACAGTTTTTAGTTGAAGTTGGGTTGGTAAATCACTCAACTAGTGAATATGTAAATATCAATAATAATAAAAAATATGAGAAATAATTGCCACAATAAAAAAAAAAAAAACTAGTACAAAGTTTTGTGTTAAAACCGATTTGTAGTTTACACTGTTTTGGGATCCTGCCCCGTAATCACTGTGCAGTATACTTAAGTTATGGCATAAGTTGTTGCATTTCAGTGACATCGTCAGTACTGTGTAGTATACGCTGCATTTAAATGGTACTTTCCCTTAAAAACTGGAGGTAGCGTCTGATAGCACCAAACGGCAAACTTTAAGTTTTTTTTACCGATGCTTCTTTTACGCGTGCACACACAAAGATAAGTTGTCAAGTTATTTTCTTTTCTTTTTTTGATAAAAGATTTAATTTTGCGATAATATGAGCAATCGCTTGTCCTCAGGGGCTCAAAATAATTTTAGACGGGGAAGTGGGCGAATCGATAAAAGCAAAGAATCTATTTAATTATTCTCTTTAATCTCTGGCATTAATTAAAATCTACATATTCTAACCTACAAAATATCTGAATTAAACTTACATTTTACACAGGCTGTCAGATAGAGGGAGGGGCCGGGCATATTGTGTATTCCCTTCCTCACATTGCTGGTATCGACTATATATATATGTCTTAAGTCTCTACCTACCACGATTTATATCGTGTCTTAAAAATCGATACAGGAAATTATATTGTGTTGTGTTAATGTAATATCTACATGCGATTATGCCAAGATCAAATAGAACACCTGGAACTTTACAACTGTAAACGAAAATATCGAATTCAATCAGTGGCTGGTGTAAGGGCCGTAACCGGGGGGGGGGGGGAGACTGTCCACCACGAGGGTGAAGCCAATTTAAAAGCCCTACGTAAGTTTAAAATTAAAACTTTAAAATGCTATAGGCGTAAGCAAGTGGGCTTTACTGAATTATGGAAGAGGAAAAGCCTGGAGACAATCTAGTGTCCAGAAACAGCTGAATTGTTCACCGCTTCCTGCTTTCCACCAACCGTCCCCAAAAAAGATGTCTGACACCAGGAAACTCTTCAATGTCCAGTGGTTTTCCGCATTCAACAACACAACCGGTTCTGTGCTTAGGAGTAGTGCAATTTTGGACAGCTGGACATGGCTCAATTCTTATTTTTATTTGCTATACCAAATGCGTACATTGTCATGGTTCTACTGAAATCAACTGGGTTAGCTAGAGTAGCACGAGCAGCAAACACGATGATTTTGCAACGTAGTTTCCATACTCAACTTTAAGCTATAGTTAATAATAGGCTATGCTACTATTATTCCTATAATTTAAGTTAATAATAATAGGAATTATCAGCGTTGTTCAAGCTATTGTTATATTTGGCTCGATTTGTCATTAGCGATCCTGTAGTAAAACCAAACCTAACGTACTATAATACAGTAATTTTATCTACAATTTTGTAACTGGCAATTGGATTTGTTTATTAACGGGATTATACTAATAATGTTTAGCAGTAATATCGTGTTGCTAAAATCGTTATTGATTTGTGAATTACTAATATGACTTAAAGTAAATGCAATAACCTAGTGTTACTACATTTTCATTATTCTACAGTTTTTGGTATTTATGGTAATTCTCAGATTAAGTGATTTATTGAACTTTCGTGGGCACAATAATTGTATTAAAATTTAGAATGTTAGAGGAGTTATTTAAGTATTCGTGATTTATTATTGAAGTACTCAATTACTGCAGATACATTGCAATATTAAGGTTTATTATGTTGTTACCATTTTGTTTAATGTAGTATTGTTTACATTTGCTAGTTAAATTTGGAATTTTCCATCATGGTAAAACGGTTTGACAGTTTCAATGTCGAATCTGATGACTGGGATGAACGTTTGGAAATGTTTTATTTAGCTAACGATGTCACTCTACGCAAACTAGTTCCTACGCTATGTTGCGTAGGCAAGACAACGTACTCATCACTGAAGAGTTTGTGTTCACTTTCATTCGACAATCTAAAACTTTGGATGGATTGGTGGATTTAATAAAATCAACCTTTTTTCCTATTGCTTCTGTTATTGCAGAGAGATAAGATTTTCAAAATTTGACCAACTCCCAAGAGAATCGGTAGTTTGTTATACCAGTGAGTTGAAAAGTTTTACCAAGCACTGTAACTTGGGCATGCATCTTAATGATTGACCTTGGGATCGTGTGGTGGCTGGTAGCAATTATGATGTTATTCAAAAGAAGCTAAAACTCTTTCCTTTGATGTACTATTGCTTGCTGATGAGTGCTGCTAAAAATGTAGCTCGATTTAAGTCTAGTGCTAGTACTTCAAATAGTTTTACATTAAACTCAGAATATAGTGGCAAAAGTTTAAATGAGGTGTCGTATATAACACCTGTAAAAAAAAGAGATGTATTCACCCTCATTGTAAATACAGGAATTATACTTGTGAAAAATGAAGTTCTTGTGGACATTTGAAGGTTGCAAATAAAGAAGCACCAGAGTGTTATGATATTTAAAATAGCCGAAAAGTGCACAAATAAAACAAGACAATGTTTCGGAATCAACCCTTTTCCGTCTCAAGGTTTCCGTTAAATTAAAAACTTAGCAAAACTGCCATGTCACCCAGCATCAAATATTGCTTAAAATGCAAATATAGGCTATACAATTAAAAAGAAAACCCAACTCGTATTCCCTTTCAAATAAGGCGAATACGGGGCCGAAGCAGTGATCCCCGTCCTTTCCCTTGGAAATCCAAGCGCCATTTAACGGAAACCTAAAGACGGAATAGGGTTGATTCCGAAATTTGTTTTGTTTTAGTTGTGCACTTTTAGGCTTTTTTTTTTAAATGGCATTTGACGGAAGTGTGTAAGTCTAATACTAAATAAAGCAGCAAACCTGAAGGAAACCCACTCAAAAGTTACTTCGGGTCAAAATAAGAGTCGCAACAGTAAGTAGGGTATAAATGTGTATTATGTTGGTGAATCCGACGATCATAGTATAGTTCTGAGCAAGCTAACACTAGTGATTCCAATATCGAATCCAAAAACTACGGATTAACCGTAAATTCTGAAATGAGTAACAAGTGGACTGTTGAGTTCTTAATAGAGTGAACTTAAATTTCAAAGTTGATACAGGTTGTGAAACTACCATCATTTCTAATAGCTGGTTTCGAAATTATTTCAGAAACTTTAAGCTTAAGTCTACAGCTATTACGTTTACTTTCTTGGTTGGGCGAGGTTGCACGCACACCTGTAGTAACTTTCGATGAAACCTTTAAAGGACAAACTGAATGCCTTAAACACAATTGTTGTGCCAGGCGAATAGAATGTACTTTTTGGTAAAGGCTATAAGTTTCACTTAAATCTTAATTAATTTTTAGAGAACTGGTTTTCAGGAAGTAAGCACGCCCCTAAAGCTATGTAACTCGTTCATGTTTGAATTTAAACACTCTTTAAGTAAAAAAAAAAAGCGAGTAAAAACGTTTATTTGCCTGTTGGAACCTGTCCAGTTTTGATGTCAGTTGGTTTTTCTGGCCCTTCAAAGGAATCCTTCGAGAGAGTCTCCAAGGAAACCTTTGTGGAAACCTTCGAGGGTCGGGGAAAACCGTTGAAAATCTGAATCCTGGAATAGATTGGGCTATAGGGCTGACCACAGTTCACGAGGATTTAAATGTTCAAAGCATGATGTGTATCCGCCCTCCTGTTAAACTACGTTTTGAGGGTGAAACGTTTTTAATAGATTTCTTTTCCCTTACGAACGTGTCGGGGAGGGGAGATGGTGGAAAGAACTTTTGAGAGACTGAGTGTTTTAAAACTAAGGCAGACTGAAACTTAGTTTTAGTTCAGACTCTGATATTCAGAGTGTTTTGAAACTATTTCTGTTCTTCTTTATGTCGAAGTTAGAAGAAACCTTTCATGGTTTTGATTAGTCTTGTTAAACCAACATTATTTAAGACATTGTAATTCGGATATTATAGTAGTATTTCGGCTATTCTGTGTATAGTAAGTTAGCCCAAATGTGGCGATGGTTATTATTAATAATAGATATCCATTCATAATTTCTACGAGACAAACAACATCTGTTAAGATAATACCTAAATGTAGAAAATTATTAGCTATGCATGGATATTTAAAATACTAGAGCCTGACCACGGCCTAAAAGTTACTTTTCAAGAATTTGAAGATTATTTGCGAAATTGTGGAATTCGTCACATTAAACCACCGTATTTTACTCAAAGCACCAGCCAAACTATAGTACGTAATTTTAAAAAGCTATCAAGTGCTAGTGTGCGCTACAGATTACCTTCATGTTCTAGCGCTATCGTTGTTTATATTGTTGGAGACAGATTGCTAAATTATTTCTTGGCTGGCAAATTCCTTCAAAACTCTTGCTACTTCCGGATTCGAGTGCTATCGTGCAGGTAAAATAACATTCTCGAGTAAAACCTTCAATTATGCACAAACCAGCTACGTTCCATGTCGGTGAGCAGTTTTGGTGCCACAGTTTTCGCTCGAAACGTCGTCCGTACATTTCTGCATGCGTAATTGATGAGCTGGACTATCACCGAGTTCGTACTTCCTATGGTCATGGTTTGTCTGCCACGCTGACCAATGCCATGGCGCGATTTGCCCATCCATTCCATTTGTTGAGGAAAGAGTTGGGAGCGAATAACCGAATCCAACATAATGCAATCCACCTGTTGATCAATTAATCAATTTCAGTGACGTCGCCAGTTTTGCCAGATCTTTGAGCGTGGGGAGCAACACCCCTAATACTGCAGGGTCCACCGTCGTGCAGTCCTCAAAAGGCCTGTTGAGAAACTTACTAGTCCGATGAGGGTCAAAGACTTGCCACGGAGCAGGAATACAAACAGTGCCAGTACAGTGAGTAAACCCGTTGGTGACAGTTGATCTTCATTAAGTCCTCCTGTACTCGAAAGACAAACTTTCCGTACTGTAGAGGCTAGTAGCAAGGCTACCAAACTTCCCGAAACTTCAGCTAGTGAATGAGCACCACGTAGATCTAAACGTGCTATAATGACTATCCACGACCTAGCCTCTAATTAATCCCTAGGGGGGTTTGATGCTTAATGTCGTGTCGACAGCTAGGTCATTAGCGTCAACCTCAGTCACAGTGCAGTGGCTCGGGTTACCACTGTGCCACTCACTACAGAGAAGTTAAACAAACCCCAAATCTAGATCTTATCATACATCTGTCTCTCCTTCAAATATTTAAAGATTCCGGACAGGACGACAGACTTATCGCCAGATTGACAGGATATGTTTTGTGGAAGATGGAAACGGCAACGAACACCATCCAGATGGTGACAATCAACAAGCAAGTGACGAACCGTTAGTGGCTGTCGACACCAATGACATTCAGGAGGGATACCCCTCCCACCTTCAGGAAGCAATGAGTAAGTTAATGTAACAAATACGCAAATGAACTAACACCACCTCTCCCCGGTGATTACGGCGACAAGCCAAGTGCCATTCCTGAACAGTGCCCTTAATAGCCCTCAACTTATTGCCATCTTGTTTGGCCCACAACGATTGCCAAGCAGTGAGCAATCTCAGACTTAAAGCTGGAAAGGTTTATGATGCTAACGGTTCTGGTCAAACATTTATTATCTCTCTATGTGTGGTTTTTTTTTCTCTCAGGTTCTTTTGAATTGACTGGATTAGCTTAAGAGTCCGAACCCATTCAAATTTCTTCTGGCGTCGCACCATATTGAAATTAACAATGCGTTTAGTATACTAATTGTTTATCCCTAGTTTTCAAATTGTAAGTTTAATAGGTACTAATTGTTTAGTAATTGTTTAAAATTAGTTGAACTTTCAATGTCTTTTTTATTTGGGGGGGGGGGGGGGGGAGTGGGCAGTATGACGCCTCAGTGCACTTTGCTTTCATATCAGTTCATAACACGTTGTAGGTGGAGGTACCCTCCACATTCTTGTAATCCTAGATGAAATAAGTATTCAACACCTGATCATGCTCTATGAATAAAAAAAAGAGCTAAGGACTATTCCAAGGTGCCAGTAGCATAACCAAGCTTGCCTAGTGAGGTCTTTCATTTAGTTCACCTTTAATGGGGCAGTATGAAGAGAGGGGTGTCTGGTCTGCCCACAATCCGTCGGCTCTATTGTTTTGATTTCAGATGACTCTAGCTTAGCCGCCAAGTACACACATCGGTTGCTAAAAATGTCTAGGTCTTGCTTATTTATCGAGATGACCTGGCTTGTTTCTCTTACTCTTAATTGTCAGTGTGTCCGAGCTATTGCAAGAAGACAATCTATCTTTCCTACCCACGTGTCAAGCCTGGTGCAAGAAAGGAAAACGTGGTAGGTTGAAAGGTTGAATGCTAAAAAAAAAAAAAGCTGCCAGATACCTTAATTGCAGTGGCATTCATCAGTATGGCATTGAATCTTGCCATTTTAGAAGTGTCAAGTTGCAAACAGTAGTTGGATCAAAGGAGCGGCCATAAAAAGGGCAAGCTAGCGCCTACATGATTTATAAACGGAACACTGTGGAGCGGCGACTTCTCTAGCATGATGGCACTACAGAAGAAGGGCCGACTCTCCGCGTGAGTAATCGCTAGTGCGAGCGTCGTATGCCAAACGTAGCTTTGCTGCTTACCGATTTTAATTTATAAACGTACCCTAAGCCTTACTTTCTTACGTTCAGATGATGAGCAGATTAAGATTTGAGGTTTGTGTAACATCTCTGTAATGTATGGCACATTACCAACCTAGGCAACTGTACAGTGACTGAAGTTGGCGTTAATGACCTAGCTTTTGACGCGCTATGAAACTTCAATCCCCAGCCCCCCCTTCGTTCTTCGAACTCATACAAAAATGCCATGGTCACAAATGGCTATAGCGGACTATTTTAACTTAGAATTTATCATGGAAAAAATAGTTCCTCTGGAGCGAAAGAGTTTGATGAGTATAAATCGGTGCCAAAAAAGGTAGCTATAAGGTCGAATAGTCTTCTTCCCAACTTTTAGAGTCCATTGAAGGGATCTTGATCAGAAGTTACGCTCCTGAAAAGCCATCGAACACTCGAGAATGACGAGTAAACACGAGGGTTGTTATCCTCCTTGCTTCTTTCTCTCGTCCCTATAACCCGTCAGTGCGATGGCGCCACTGTCGCAATACACTCACTCGCTCCGACGCGCTTTGTATTGATCGGCGATTGCAAGCTCGCGCAAGTTGTGAGTGCGAGCAGCCCCGTTTCGTTCAGCATAAACTCTCTCAATTGTGAGCAAATCGCGGGCAGGACTTTTTTTTTCTCTCTCTGCTGCTTTCAATAAAGCTGCCTTTCCTCTCGTAGTCAGTCAGTCGCTAGGTCTGTCTGTCAGGCAGGCGCTAGAAAAGCAATGCCAAGAAAAGAAACACGGCAGGGGGTTCAAATTTCAACGGCGAACGCCACGACGTGCAGAAGGCGCAAGGAATAAAACAGGCGCGAAACTGAGTTATACGTCTTGTCAGTGACGTCCTGGCAATTGCGCGCGTAAATCGATGAAAAAGACACGTTAGACGCAGAAGTAGATAGGGGCACGTGCGCCTGGGCCAGAAGACGTAACCAGACTGCCACGGGCCTAATAGACAGAAAGAAAGAAGTAAACTTAAATTTGAGGGTTGGTTGATGACTAACCACCTTGGGATTAAGTGCACTTTTAAGAATTTCGTTGGATGTATATAGATCAAGAAGTCGAATTGCGCTAGTGTCCTTGACATCTAGGCATTGTTTATACTAT
>JAHWFP010039491.1:8182-52021 GCA_023313725.1 Lithobius niger | reverse complement strand
CTGGCCAAGTTTGGTCGAAAAATATTGAATACGAACGGAGATATATTTTTTTTTTTTTAGTTTGGCTGCAGTAAGTATTTCAGTCATATAAATTAAAGCGTTTGCTGATTTGCATTCAACCATCGACGCTAAGTAGTGCGGGCTGCGGATTTATTAAAAGCTCAGTGGCCCGAAGCCATGAGCCTTACTACAAACAAGCAGCGCCTCCATTTTATCGACAATGATGTGTTGTCGATAATTTCTAGCAGTATGTTTGCATTGTTACTCGTTAAAACTAATAACGAGTAATGCTTATTTTGATTACCGGTGGCGTTTTTCCAACATACGGAAAAATAGTATTACAAATGATTGCACTCTTTTTAGCTAACGCATCCCCAAACATCAAACCATAAAAGGAACATATTGGAGTTAAAAGAGTGTTGAATACCAAATTTCATTCGTATCTGTCGCATAATTTATTTTAGATGAGCGGAATTAGTAGTCAGTAGTTAGTAATCAGTAGCCAGTAGTCAGCAAAAATCAACGATCTTTACGCACTTTTATGACATTGATACAATTTAAGCACGTGATTGAAATACAACTATTGCTTGTCAGGCACAAAGACTGCCCATTTTCAAAAATTTTCAATCTGTTTCGCTGCGTAGGTATATATCCTCACCTTCATGAAATACGCTCACCTCTGTTTACCAAAGCTATACTGGCCATGCAACAACAATGCAAGAATTAAACAATGACTTTCTTACAACGAAGTAACAATGAGGTGTGACAATGATTGAACTTGATGGGCGGACCACTAGCGTGGTCCTTGATTCAGATTGGCAGTGGAGTGGGTAACCTCAGTCAAGCCAGTTTTCCTCTATGTGTAGACAGATAGATAATGTCATATGTATATTAATATATTTTGTACGTACACACGTATGTACATAATGTATTACATTATGCACAGATATGCATAACATATAATATACTTATATTTTGCTCCTCCACATAAGAGATGTAAGTATTCCATCTTTCCAAGAGAAAGGTATTATCGATAAAATTAATATCAAGTCGTAGCCCAAATCCAACAATACAGGTGGACGACAACGTCGAAAAGTGCAATTTGATTCCCTCCATACCATGAGATTACCGAATTTGTTCGGGTAGATGCTTTTCTAAATATTAATTGAACAAATATTAAATGTATCTTTTTAAACTTACCTGGTAGAATAGTCTATTATTAGTTCATTTTTAAAACAATTTATATTGCACCCCTGGGTTGCTCCAAATTTGCGCTTGTTTTGCTACATTAGTGAACTATGCTAACATATGGGATAAAAAATGCATATTCAGCGGCAGAGAACTAATTTAAATTTTAAAAGTTATGCTGAAGGTAAACTTGTTGAGAAGCGCGAACGTTTTAATACCTTCATTGAAATTTCAACAACCAACTAAGACGTTTTCCATCGAGTATGGTAATTTTTGCATATAATCATAGCATATCCTAAATATTCCTCGTGAATATTCAAAGTTTCTTTAAAAGTTTAAACGGTTTTGGAATTATATTTTAAAACTCAAGGCAAATTTCTCCAAAAAAAATGTGCAAGAAAATTAAAATAACAGCGTTCTTAAAGTTTGCGTGAAGCTTAAAATGCTTTTTGAGACTCGTTTACTCTATGTTCATGCACTATGACTATGCAGATGCAGCGGTTCCCAATCTTTTCTACAGTATTCCTCCCATCGGAACTAGCCTGCAATGGTGCTCCCCCCGCTCCCGTAATTTGTTTTTAATAAATTAAATGTTACTGGTAACGTAAATCGTCTATTAATAGCCCTGGCAAAGCTCATACGGGCCCACCATGGGGGAGGGAGGTTGTAACTACCTTATTTCACGATATCTGACTTTAATGAATTTAGATCACAATTTGTCTACTAGAAATTGACTAAAAGCTTTGTATAGGCCTATAATCAATTTTCATCCCCTTAAATAGTGGTTTTTCTATATCAAAATTAACTAAATAAACTAGCAAGCTAAGAAACTAATCTTTACAAATGAGAATAAGGGCATTACGTTAATGCTAGACAGAACCTAGATCACATGTACACGTCAATGATCGCATAAACATCCTAATGAAGTTAACTCTAAACACTTCCCCCCTTTTCCCATGGAAAGAAGTAAGATTCTAACTATGACTCTGTTACGGCCCGTCCCCTTTTTCTATCAAATTAATTTTCACAGCCTATGTGCGTTTAATGGGCGATTTACAATGATAAACATATGTCTGGAAAATTTAGGCCAAATGTTGGCTTTACAGTATAACTTTTTTTGTGATACGTAGTTTAAAAAAATTCAATACTGGTTTTTATATATAGTGCCGGCAGCGACTCGCACCTTCACCGCAATTGCGCCATGTCTCCTAATGAAAGCGCGTCTCACCGGTTGGGAAACGCGGTGCTTAGGGATACATTAACGGTTCTAGGAGGAAGATCGGGCTCCCATTTTGGAACTCACTGTCCAACATTTACCACCGAGACAGTATAGTAGTGCATCAGAGAAAGTATCCATAAGGGACGTAGGAAAATCAAGTCTAAGGATCACACTAAGCTTCCATGGAAATACAAGAGCCAAAGTTTGTCAATCAGTTTTGTAAGTATAGCGCAGCCAAGAAAGTATTTGGAAAGGCACCCTGGCATGAAAGCCTACTACGATCATGGAAACAAGGCAGGTTACCCCTAAATTTTGCTAATGTAGTAGTGCAGCTAAGAAAGTATTTGGAAAGGCACCATGGAATTCCAAGCCTAAGGACCACAGCACTTCCACGGAAGCACAACAGCCAAAGTTTGCCACATAGTTTTGCTAATAAGTAGCCTAGCTACAGTATGAAAGTATCTGGAAATGCACCCTGGGTAACCAAGAATCGCAATAGGATTCTACGGAAGTAAAGCAGCCAAAGTTTGCCACCTACAGTTTTGATAATAGCAGTACAGCCAGGAAATATCTAGAAAGGGATCAGGGAAATGCAAATAGTCGGTCCGAGGGATGGCTGCGGCCTGGAACCAGTTCCCAGCACCCCGAGATCATGATTCCCCCCACCTAATGTTAACTACATTTCTGAAGTTTTTCCTGTTATTTTTTTTATATTTAACTTTTAAATCTACAGGAACAGAACTTTAAAAATAATTTAGTTTTCGCCAATAATCAATGTTTCTTTCGTAATGGATCCTACACCAGAGGGATAGTGTAGGAACAAATCGAGCAAAAAGAAAAAAGGAAGTGCAAGTCCCAAAAAGACAACGGTATAAAAACAGAACAAATATTAAAATACGAAAAGAACTACTTTGTGGAAAACCTCTTATGGGTTTAAAACTTAGTAGAAAAAAACGAAAAACGTAAAGTATAGGGACAAGGTTTTAATTTTTACAGGTTTGGATGTTCCCTATACAGCTATATACGCTTGAGAGGCTCAAATCTCAACGAGCCCGTAACCAACCGATTTCTCTACTACCCATTATACAATAAAACACAGAGTTAATAGAGTGTGGAATTTAATATACTGAATGAATACGCTATATTTTAGCTGAAACATAGTCACCCGAGGTAGCACATAATAGATGATATCAGCTGTAATAGTCCTAAAGCTTTTGTCGATGATATGGATACTGTTTACACACGAAGCCTATAACCTGTCATTAAAGCTAACGAATGCTAATTATTTTGCAGTTTCAAATTACTTAGCGCGACTTCGTTTTAATCTTCTTACAGGCTGAGCGCGAAAAATCTTTTTAGCTGTATTATAATGAAAAGCAGAGGGCTGTTGTATTGGAATACACCCCAATTCAAAATAAATAAAAACAAAATAACAACACGTTCTTTGTGTTTGTTAATATTTATCACCCTGGAAGCTACGTTTTATTAGCGTACCACTCTTTCAGTTCATAAAACTATTTCGCCCAACGAGAAGTCATCTTAGACGACGGTGTATTGGACCGTTGGTGGCTTCGTCTGGTGTAGGCCTAATGCGCCACACCAACCATGCATTGTTAAAATCGGCCAAGAGAGGACTCATGTTCTAAATTTGAATCGTGCTAACAATTATGCTGAGATCAAAATCCTGAAAGTTTAAAGCCGTAAAAATTAAAATAATTGATGCCAATAGATTGCCCCCAAAAATTATAAGGCACTAAAAAAAAAAATAATATTAATAATAATAATAATAATAAATAATAGTGTGATGTTAAAATGCGAAACAGATCAAATATGTCTACTTCTGCTGTACATTGATACAAGGAAAAAGTCCCAGGAGATAATCGAGCTGCTGCGGTATAGCCAAAGAGGCAAGGTATCACCTGGTTATAATCCCGCTATATCTATTGCACTCCGGATCCTATAGCTTGCGCCATGGCAGTAAATAGGATCTACTCAGTATTACTTGCATGATTACATCTACGGCTTATGGAAGTAACTAACGCAGTAGTTGAATATGAGTTTATGGGTGGCTTGCTGCAATTTCCATCAGTTACACAAAAACGTTGTTGTCTTGACAGACACAAATACTGAAGTAATGTTTGAAAGGGACAGTTGGGTCTTTCATGTTGCAATGATAGAGGTGAAATTCTTAGACCGTTACAAGAATAATAACTACAGCAAACGCATTTGTGATTTGAGTTTTGTCACTCTTTTAAGTTTTACATGCATTAAAAATATCCACAACGTAATTTTTTTTTTTTATGTTGTACTAGAATAGAATTAAATCAAAAAGAATAGAAGAGAATAGAACAGAAATTGTCGGTGCGGACTAAGAAATGTCATATGCACCCTCCAACTCTTCCCCGGAAGCTATATTAAGAAATTCTTCAGACGGTTTTTAAAAGAATTTAGTGTAGTGGCAGACACTTAGTAGCAGACACTGCATGAGTAGGGAGTGCATTCCAGGGCTGCACGACCCGCACGAAGAAATAACGATGACGGATGTTGAGCCCTTGTATTGGAGATCGAGAGAAAGAAAGAATCAGAAGTGCTGACAAAGTCACTTCTCAGGAACCATGAGTTGACAGAGGCAAGAGAAAGTTGCTTTAGACGTTCCCGATACGAGAGCGATTTAAGCGACAAGCACCACTTAGTAATACGATTCTGGCAAGTGTCCAAACGTGCCAGAAATTGGATTTTATATACTTAACTGGTATCACGATTTCAAACGACGAAAATTTGACTGGAATTCTTCAAAAGCTTTGTTTTGGACCGATTTAGTTGCCACTTCTGCTATAATGAGAGGGCCTTTTAAATCATGGTGTAGATGGATTAACAAAAGAATGACCATTAGCATAAACACAGTCAATTCAATTTTCACTTTTAGCAACTATGCACACAACATCCATAAAATGTCCCCTATCCGCGGCGTATATGGCCCTGATGCTCTCAGATTTATCGCTAAATGGCTGAGCCTCTGTGTTGTCACTCGGTCACTGGGTAATAAATTTTAATCAGTGTTACTGTCATCAAAGGAACAAAATGACCATTGAGGAAAGCCCGTCATTACACCAAAAGATTGTGAATTATCACTGGAGGAAGCTAACTAATTACGAGGAAGCACGTCAATAACTCAGACTTTCCATCACTGGCTTAAGATTTGCTTTCAGAATTTGTGATGAAAGGTTAACTTTCTTCATAATTGCAAAAGTATTTACTTACACTTGTTACAATTTCAGTTCCTATTCATATATCACGTCCAATAGCTTTCTCTTTTTATAATACTGCAATCATTCTACACAATCAGCATTCATAAATTATGGTACGAATTGGTACGAACCCTAGTATTTTTACACAAACATACAGACAGGCAGAGCAAAATTCAAATTCTCCAAGTTAACATGGGACCTAGTTCACGTTGCTCACTCTGTCAGTTATTGCTAATTAGTCAAACGAACAAAACAAGCTGGGTCGAATACTCGACTGAAATTGAATTTTGTGTCGCTGTTCGTTTGTGTTTGTGAGTGGCCAGCCTGTTCGGGACACGATAGTACTCGCAATTTTGTTCGGATTGGGATGAAATTTGATGACTAGGGAGCTTTGGTGCATGAACTTCACGGCGAGTTCGAAGATAAATATTCCTAATTCATATCTTTTTCTGTACATATTCGGGATTTTCGTTGGATACTAAGCCAACTTTTAGCAGCAGAGGTATGGGATCCCAAACTATTAGGGTAGTGGCCCCGACTATAACATCACAAAGCCATTTGCCATACATAATATAAGATTGTGAAAGCTCTTTTAGTGTGAAAAATTCAGAAAATAATACAAATGGCGAAACAAAAACACTATCACTGACAGTTTTACTCGTTTTAAAACAAAGAGTAAATTCGTTCATGTCTGTTATCATTTATACTGCAAAACTCACGCTTGGAGGCAGAAATATCCAGATGCGCTCGTAAAGATCGGTGTTTGATTCGTTCGCTTGGTCGGTGTTTGCTTCCTAATCAAGAATTTCTGTGCGAAATGGAAATGAAGATAAAGAAAATATACTATTCTATTATAAAATCTCTTGCTCGGCCTATTTTCGTGCTTTATAAGAAATTTAAAAAAATGAACCAAACTAACGGTTCCATTGGCTGTTCGTGGATGAGCATGACAATGTACTACAGATATCGTTACAGATAACTCTTCAAATTTCTTTAGCATCAGCAACCATTCAAGCTTTACTGTTGTATACAATTTTGATCCCGATCTAAACATCTATGCGCCCTTTCTGTACCGAACAAACACATTAAGTGGGTAAAAAAAAAACTAGTAAAAGGTCGGCGTGTTACTTTACTTTACTGTATTTGTTCTTTGTATCATGGTTCGAGTTTAGAGCCGATCAAATCGTGTCAAATGAAATATGCTTCCTTTAAAACTGCTTGTTTGACTTTTTAATCTCGTATACACTTTGCGCTTCTTTCTATCCCTTTTCGATCAAAAAATGAGAGAACCTTTGAGCATTGATAATACAAAATCGAATCACCTGACATAGAAGAATGAATCTGCAGCCGAATAAGTTAGAATGGATTGTTCTAACAGGAGTTTGTTCTTCCAACGATTACGATTTCCAAGAAAGTCAAAAAAACCAAAGGCACAAAATCCTTTATTCTCAAATACCTACAGCTAACAATTCAGACTTTCAATCAGTTTCCCTTGTCCCGCAGAAAACTTCAAAGGTCTCCAAAGCGTAAAACAAGTAAACAGCCAAAGCCATAGCCAAACTCTTAACATCCTGTTGTAGCCGGTGGTCAAACTATTTTCTCGAGCAACGATCCGTAAGAAGACTGCCGGATCTACCACTTCAACTGGCCCTTTCCCCCATCCCCTCCCCGACAACCAAACAACTCCCATCTACAATTTGCTCCTTGAAAAAGAAGAAACGAAAAAGAAGGAATAAAGGGGAAAATGTTGGCTCTCATCCAGAACTTTTCTGCAAACAACAAAGGAAGACGGAAGGACACAGAATTGACCATTGAAGAGATTACGGCAGACGTTTTTCAGCAGCGAACAAACCCGAAAGAGTTAAATAAAATTATACGTCTGGCCGACAGATTTGTCAAACAGGTTTTGCACAGAGCAGATTGGTTGCCATTGTACGAAGGCCCTCATTCCTCTGATTGGTTTTTCAGGTTAGCAGAAAAAAAATGTCACAGGCATAGTTAATGGTGTCCACAAACATGGACGTCGATTGTGTTTGGGGTGGGTTAGGGGGAAGAGATGTGGCTATGAGAATGGAGAACTCAGAATTTGATATTTATCAATACATGATTATACTTGGATTCTGAAAAATATATTTTAACAATACATAGTTGCATTTTAAGATTTTAAGTACTCCTCACACGTGAAAAGAAAAAATGAAAACCATTACTTACGTTTTACTCAACTTCAAGACAATTTTGTATCTTTACTTCTATTTCATGTCACTTGATCTAAGAGCTGATCTAGTGACCAAATGAAATTTCTTGAATGTACGTAATTTCTGACCATTTTGTCCCAATTCGATAAACATTCCATTTCAATCCCAAATCGCAAAACGGCAAAAATATTAAAACCTCTAAAAAGTGTACGCTGTTCAAGGTCTGTTACATTGAAATTTTTGAAGCAAAAACACGCCTGCCTTATTACTTTCCGCCTGCCTTATAACAGCCACGCGCTGATTGCTATCCGTGTAAGTACCTCGCCAAGGACACCTGAGATAGTAACTGCGTTTCTCGCAGCTAAGAACGCAGCTACTGTCTCAGTTGGCATTGTGCCTAACAGACGAACCAGCATGAACGCATTAATTGTGTCGTCACAAACCGGAATGATTCTCGTATTTTAACATCACAGTTTATAATTTTCTAGGCAAGTGTCTTATAATTTTGCTTCGGCGATCTATTGTAATAATTAATTTTAATTTTTACTGCATTAGTCTTTTAGATTTTTGATCTCATGGTAATTATTAGCAAATTAGTACATGCACAAACAGAGATGAAACGTCATGGTTATTGTAAGCGCGCAAAGGATCATATAAGTGCGGGACACACTTAAATAAAGTTACCAATATTCAACAGAAAATCTGCTAGATGCTACATTTTAAAACGGATTTTTAGCTGGGGATTGACTAAAACTAAGTAAATAAAACTTTGGGGCCGTACTTGATGTGGAGGATCGAGAAAATGGCGCTGGGAGGAAAGTCCTTTTAAGTGACAACAGCGTGCAGCCATTTATCTGTACACAGATGCGAAAACAAAAACACTACAGAAATTATACTTAATATAAAGTAATTTTAATCTGATATGATATTAACGAGAAGTAGTTATTTACCTTTCTGTTCTGTCAAAGTCCTCTTTTATTTCATTTAAACTAAATTTCTTACATTATACAATATCAAAATACCTCTGCCTCCAGAAAATAAACGAACCAAACAATAAAATCAAAAATTTATATCAGGTGTTAAACGTCAGATTCCCTTACTGGGGAAAATGAACCCTCAACTTTTATGAGCAAAGGCCGAAACCCACACTGACACAGCCTGTAAATGAAGCTTTTTTAAATGAAGCTGCCACAGATAGCTTTAAACACGCTCACATATACACATAAGCTTACACTCCCTGCTCATATTCATTCACTTCTGTAAATCTTTGGAATTGCTAATTACCAAAGTTGTAGGACAATTTTAAAATGATGCTGACTCTATCTAGTGAGAGTAATAGAATCATAGGTAAAATTCCGAGCGAAGGGTAGGTTCAATAACGCACGAAAATTTTTGCTCCCATTAAACTCGTGAGTGGTTCTGTTGGCTAATCATTAATATCCCGAATCACGAAGTAACGAGGGACCTTATTGCCAACACATGTACGAGCGAGTTTAAGGAACCAAAAACTTGAGTACTCCAAAAATATCGGTAACTACACACTGTTGGAGGGGTATTTAATCAGAGTATCTTGAGAGAATTACTTTATCAGTTTATGAATAAATCAATTACAAACATTTATGGGCGTATTAAGAATTTCTGCGTTTTGTATTAAAGTTGTACTTTAATTACATTTTTAGTGAGTCTATTAGTTGAGGCTAACGTAAAGTAGCCTGTCCGTCACTTTCGGATTGTTTCAATTTCGTTTTTTTTTTTAATACGCTCCAGTGTGTAGACGTTAGCAGGTTGTATCTCCGTACAAACGATCATAGAATGTCAATGAAAAATCTTTAATTTACGTATTAGGAAAATTATCTTAAATGTTTTATGCATAGTTAAATTAGTTATATGTGTTACATCCATATTCGTTATTTATTTGTTTTTATCTAATCACAAAGCTCTTAGCATCTGCGCTGTTGGAAGCCCACCATCTGAGCTTCAGTCCAGTCAATCAGTTGCTTTCTTGGTTGCTATTGAAACGAATACACCATCTCTATTAAAAACGGTTAAAGTGAGTTCGAGTGACAATTCGTGGAGTGATGATACATTGCGGACGTGTAAGTACATTGTATAGCTCCTTTGAAGCATATTTATTATGGTGTAATGCATTACCTACAACAGCAAAAAAAGAATAGGGCCTAACATTCAATTCGGCCTCCTTCTTGAGAATCACTATAGTTAGCAGCATTCAGAACCAGAAGTCGTTTTTGCAATCGACGTCCCTTCATATAGGGTACTTTACCTCTGGATGCGACAGGCTGGATGCAGTAGGGGCATGCCCGTGGACGAGTTGGATGCTGGAGTCGTAGCGATCCTGGTGGCAGTTGCTGAGGTTAGCAAGTTATGATGTCAGCAAATTATGACGTCAGCGAGTTATTTCGCTTACTTGTTTCATAAATGCTTAGGTTAGGTTAGGTTAGGATAGGTTAGGTTAGGTTAGGTTAGGTTAGAATTGGATACTGTTTAGGTTGTATATGATAAGCGCGCGAAGCGCCCCCACTCGGACGGTGTTTCATACTGGAAGCCTCGCCCGTCCACACGTTGTTTCATGCTGGAACCTGGCACGTCCAGCCGAACGCGTCCACAGGTAAAGTACCCTGACTCCGTCCCTTCGAATGCAAATCAAATGTAGCATAACTGAAATCTTTCTCACTTACTTAATTTATTATCTCATTCTTTAATAACTGATTAATTAAGCCTTTTTGCACGTTTAAGTATGTGACTGGTTTAGTGTTTTGCCAACTATTGTTGAATCTCGATTATCACCCTTTTGCACAAGAGCTGCTTAAGTAAAGGATAAATAAAATAAAATAAAGTATACAAACAACCAGCCTTTCAATGCAGACACAAGTAAGCGAGATTTTGGCGGGTGCTGGAAATGAAGAAGTTATTCATACCTACTAGCCTACGCCATGGAAACGTCTATAAAACTGTCCGCATTCACAAAAAAATATGTGGATATACGTTACTTAAATTAATTGTTCGTATTAACACTGGTCGACCTAGGATCTCTGTGTTAAACTTTCAACTTTGAGAGCTTATAACTCCGTCAAAATTAAAAATTTTTAAACTAAATTTGGAATCTAGCCTTGACTAGTCAAGGCCTGTCTACAGTCCAAAAATTGTGAAATTCAGTCCAGCCAAACCCGAGATACAGAGAGGGGCCAAATAGACAACTTCTTGTGCTTGGTCTTGTTCTGGGGATGTACCTCTCGTCTGTCCTCTCTACAGGTCAAACTATTTGTCCTGTAAAGCTGGTTCTTAGCTCATTTTACAGGTTTTGGTCCGTAGATGTGCCCTTTCCATAAGGCCTTTTCTAATTGGTCAAGTGGTTCAGGGGCTACGGAGCTCCAAACGACCAGATTGATTGTTTTACATTGTTTTAAATATTGTTATTATGCAACAATGCCATTTAGCAAACGCCAGCTGCAAGACATAGACTGAATATTAAAGGATTTGTTTCTATTGTTAACACTAGCCACAGCCAGGTTAGTAAGGTCCATAGCTATTTACCGAGCTTAAAGGCGGCGCAACAAAACAAACAACAAATTAATTATAAAGGTGCTACACATACCCCACCCCTCATCCACCACCACACCTATTTAATACAATTCTTAAAGTAACACGGATTAATAAACAAAAACGTATCGTTAAAAGTTAAAAGTAAGGGTCTAAAAGCCAAAACGTGTAAGGAACCTGGACAAGCTTTGACTGTAAGGGTCTAGGTGTCAAATTTGGCCAGTAAGACGCTGCTAAGCATTAGACCCTTACTACTCGGTGATCATGTTAATGGCTTAGTAAGGAAAGTTGGAAATTACCCAACAGCGAAATCATACACTAGAAATAACGTAGTTCAGTAAACCACCTTTATGCACTTACGTTAAATCAGAGTGGCATGACCCGGATTCGAACCGGCTACTCAGTTCGCCCCAAGATCACTTGCATAGCGCCTTAATCTCTCCGTTGCACTCCGATGAAACGTAAGTGCACAAAGGTGGCTTACGGAACTACGTTATTTCTAGTCTATGATTTTCCGTGTTGGCTCATTTCCAATTTTCCTTAATATTATTTCCAGCGATTTATGTCTATTTATTAATGACTTAGTAACTTAGACAGAATGGGTGTACACGCTTACGCTTGTAGCAGGTTGTCTTGCTTGGAATCGCTGCCATGTTACCAAACCGAAAAAAAAATGTCAACTTAAAGCAAAGTAGGAAACCCACACCCCCACCATCATTGGATCATCACATGGGTTTTTATAGGACGATCACGGACAGCTGTTCCTCAAAAACCGGGTAGTAAGGGTCTAATGCTTAGCAGCGTCTTACTGGTCAAATCTGACACCTAGACCCTTACAGTCAAAGCTTGTCCGTGTTCCTTACAGGTTTTGGCTTTTAGACCCTTACTTTTAACTTTTAACGATACGTTTTTGTTTATTAATATCATTGTAGCCTACGTTACACTGAGCGTATGGTGTATCGGACCGATTAGGCTTAATAAATTAAACTAAACTAAACTGAACGTATTTGCTGAGAAGAGTGAGGAGGGCCATATCTGGATATTCACCTCCTGACGGGGGCAATATCCACAACAATGGACGGGTCATTGTTAACCATTGTTACAATAAGGAAGATTCTTGCTCAAACAGGCATTGTAGATATCCGTGAGTCGTAGTCGATTTAACGGTTATAATTGCTCGCGAGCGAGAAACGGCTAGTCCACTAACGAGTCCAGCCCCGAGATAGTGGACTAGCCGTTCGAGCTCAAGAGCAATTATAACTGTTAAATCGACTACGACTCACGGATATGTATTTTAATGCTAAGGTGTGACGTCGAGCCAACATATTTGAGATTTAAACAAATTTATTTGAAAATTTTATTTGTGAAACATGACGTAAATTCCTGAACTCAAACTTCCGGTTTAAACTTCCTGTCTGCGAAAGTCTCACGTACACGAGGACGTCCCTATATCCAGTCCCAGTCACCGACGTTTGTGTTTAAGGTAAAACCGTATTTTTTCTACTTTATTAGTTTAAATAAGATATAGCGTATAAAATGCGCTATTCGCTTGAGTCTCGTAGGTTTTTAGGTGTGTTTTAGAAGGTGTCAGTAGGCTAGTTTTCGTACCGTCGGAACGAAAGGTTGTCGGATTCGGCTTGGATCAAAAAAAGTGTGGGTTATCAAAAAATTGTGGATTATCAAAATTAACCCACGGTCACGTGTGTGGGTTTTCAGATTAACCGTATATAACGGCTACACTTTTAGCATTGGGATGTGTTGGCGTGACGTCACCACCGTGCATTAATACTTATTAATCGTCCGCTTGGTAGACCATCACAGCGCTTACCAGAATAAGTGGGCTGTGATTGGCTAATGCGCCAAAAATGTCTTTCCTATAGGTTAAAAAAACGAGGCAGATACTCAAGATAATATACCTCCAAAGCGCACATTAAATAAAGGGTGAGTCCATCCATTCCGTGTCCGTCCATACACCTCCGTCCGTCCGTCCATACACCTCCCGTGTCCAACACGTTTGGCGATGTCATCGGGGGCCATAGAGTCCCTGGCAGGTCTAACCTTAGTGGTAAGGCATTCGTGTCCCAATACCTAATCCCCTCACCTTCCCTTGGCCAATCTGTATCATTATTTGTGATTGTCTTCTGTTTTAATTTAAACCGGCTGTTAGCGATCTTAGGGTCCTTGCCAGACCTGTTGCTATCGTGACAAAATTGTTATTATTATTATTTATAAAGCAACCGAGGGGTATGTCTTGATGCGATGCAAATAGCTGTAGTGCACCTCAAGGTCTTTTTGATTCTTATAACCACAACTTAGTTCACTTTGTTGTTTGAATCCATCTGTCATATATGTTTTTCAGTTCGGAAGGCAACTCGTGATTATCACAAAATGATCGGTAGTAAACTATGCTCTTGTGCTACTACTAATGGGTATTCCGCACGGCATTAGTCGACTCGTAGACAAGGATCCTAAAAGCTCATAACAACAACGGCAATGTTGTGAGCTTCGTGATAAATGTCTGCAGCATTGGATACTCCTACCAGAACAAGCTGCAGTTTTCCACAGCATTAAAAAGTCAAAGAAACAACTGCCTTCTTTACAGGAGGAGCTTTATTCCTTCTTTGCTCCACAAAGGATGCGTTACCCTTCACTAAGACTAGTACGTAGCTGGTCCATTCTGATAGTCATGAAACATGTTCTGAAGAGAGTCTGTGACTGCAGTATGTTACACATAGGGATGTAATTCAGTTCTGAAGGGCACAGCTACTCGGTCGTTCGAGAGATCTGACAATACATGTGTTTTCCACTACGTTCTAAAATTTATTCAGAATATTTTTTGTAACCACTTCACCAGTATAATTGCACGCAAATCACTCACTCGGAGCGTGTTGTGAATGCCTGGAACGTTTTTCGTAATGAGGTGGTCCACTTCCCATCTGTGAATTCCTTAAGTCTCGGTCTGTCTTTCTTTTGTGTTCTTAGGTGTCGCGGCTGGAATGGGTGGGCGCCATGGTGTCTGGCAGGAGGGAGTAGTTCTTTGGTTTCTTTGTTTTATTATCTATCTGCCCAGAGCTTTGCAAATGTATCCAAAACCGATCTTTATGAGCGCATCTGGAGAGCTGTACCATCACGCGCATTATAGCAGTAATAGTGCTTTTTTTACTACTTGTAATGATTTTCTGCATTCTTCAGAATAAAAGGACTTTCACTATTGCATATTATCGCAAACGGCTTTATGTTGGTCATGTAGTTCTTGAGGCCGTTAGCCTTACAGATTGATCTCCCTTACCGCTGCTACTAAAAATCTACTAAGCCATCCAACGAATAATACGAATATCTCCAAAAATATATAAGGAAAAATAATTTCATCTTTGAACTCTCGAATTTAATGCACCAAAGCTCCCTTGTCATGAAATTTTATTCAAATTAGAACAAAATTCCGAACGTTATTTGGGTTAGAACACGCAAGAGTGGTCCCCAACACACAAACAGACAAACAAAATCAAAATTCAGTCTAGTGTTCGACCTCACCCTCTCAGCTCGTTTGACCATAACTGTATTTGTTGACTTGTCAAACCCGACAGCCAACATTAAAATATTTTGGAAGCCATTGTTTCAACGATCAAGCCATTTAGCCACTACTTTTTCAAAACATTGGTCCTAACCCAACTTGAACCGCAGAGGTGCCACTAGTTTCGTCAAAAAATGATGGTGAAATAATCTAAGGGTCTATCCCGCTCTCTCGGCCGTTAACCCTAAAGTGTGGATTATCTGATGTCTATGTGGATGATAATTAAAAACATAACGACGCTTCTAATGATACTGGTGCACTGCAGGAAAGTAAGCATTTAGCTGTGCAGGAAATTTTACCACGTAAAGAATCCGTTAGCTGGAAAAGAACAAGTAAAACAAATCTATAGTTGGTTTAAAGAGGTTATTTACCCTACAAGAGATCTTTTTGGCAACAGAGAAAAGTTTGACATCACTAATCGTATGCACCATATCTGGGCGCTCGTTTTCTCATCCAATATGAAGAAAGGAAGGGAGGACATATATAGGAAAAGGCGCATCAAACCAGAATTATTTGCGTCACTTAATTTGGCTGAAATCACATGACAACGGTATCTACATAATAAGGTAGTTGAAATAAGTATAAGTAAACAATCACTTTGATCGCTTTTCATTCTTCGTGCACGTGTTATGTCTTTGCTACGGTGCCTAACAATTTCGTCTAAAACGTTGATTGTTGATGGGTAAAATGAAAGAATCCGTGTTTCAGCTAAAGGCATATAGTTTTGAATCAAACTAAGTCTTGTTGTTAATTTCGAGGCCCACTGAAATTGGCACCAAAACACGATGGAATGGCTTACTTATTTCGTAAATACGGGCTTTCAGAGCTGAGCTGAATTATTTCAAGCTGCACACCAACAATTACTGCGGAGTACGAGGTTTATCATTGCTATCTTACAGAGTGGCCGGCAACAATAAGACCTGTCTAAGTGAAAACAAAACAATAATAAGGCACTGTTTTGCCGGGCGAATTGCTTTCTGCCTCTCCCAGAATACAAAAATGTAAAAGCAGCCAACCTAAAGATTTCAACACCACGCGTCTGAACAACGAACTTCAACAAGCAATACAACATTATTAGCCAGTGCAATTTTATTTCACACAACAATGCTGGAAAATGCATCGGCGTCCCAATTTTTAAAACGGTGCTTCTACTGACTTGCGTCACGTGATGCGCTGATTGAGTGAGCGAAGCGAAAGAAAATCAGCGTTTGTTAGCCAGTGCGCGTAACAATTGGATTGAACAAACTTAATTCGATGAAAGCGTTTGTCGGCGAGTGAGCACAAAATTGGGTTTGACGAAGCTTAATTCGGTGAAACATGGACATACACATGAGCAACCAAACCATGCCAGTGTTGCAAACGGTGGATCCAAGACCAGCCGTGCGTAGCACGGGTTTCCTCTGGTAATTAAGATAAAACTGGGTGATAAATAAAAATAACAAGAGTAGGGGAACAAGCATTGGTGTCGTTTGTCGCGGAGAGCCAAAAAAGAAATTGTGTCTCTAGTAGGAATTTCTAATGATTTCCTGCTAACAACAACCGAATTGAGCTACTATTAAATTGGACAAGAAAAAAGTAAGTAAAGGCAACTCTTGTCGTAGCATCGGGGTACTGGTGCATAAAACAGGGAGCTCAAACAGGAGTATATTTACTTGTCTGCAGCTTCATTTCTCTTTGCGCCTTTCATTTCGTTTTGCATTGGTAAATTAAAAATAAATCTGATAATGAACGAAAACAAATTTTCTAGCAGCGACTCAAACACGAAAACGCACTATAATTACTAGAGATTGCCCCATTACTACGCCATCGGGTAGCTTACAATCTTCAGGCGCCAATTGATAATGGTGCGCAGTGGTAGCAACCGTTTGTTCCTTTTCCAACAAGAGATTCAACGAAACACGAGTATGGTGTAACTTCAATGTCAATAAAACCATTTCACATAATCTTAATCCTGTTTATGAATACACAGTTTGACGTTAATTGCACACCGTTCCACATCCAGGTAAAGAACGTCAAACTTAGAACGAGAAAAATTATTGGTAGGGGTCAGTCACGCCTTCAGGCTCGTGAAAAAATAAATTCAACAAAAAAGGAACTCACCGTTTTTAAACGCTTAATAACTACGTTAAGTCAGTTACATTTTCGTTAGCTTTAGACCTAACACATTAGGCTGTAGTGAAACCGTAGTATATAGTCTCGTCTCGCCATCCCAAATTATCATCGTTGACCTACTTATAATTTACTTGCCATAGGAGTTTCATAACTCAAATGCCATAGTACAAACACGAACATTTGGCTAATAGACAGCCATGTAAAAATTGCAAGATACTTGCCTAAAAAATTATAAACCGTAATGGTAAAATAACAAACCCAACCTCTTAAACTTCAAAAGCTGTACGCACACCACGTTAACACAAACGGACATTAGAGTTTTAATTATACATATAGAGCGCCATCGGGAGTGACATAAAGAAGGACCCATACGGTTCCGAAGGATTGCCCATGATTACCCCGTGTTCAATCTTTCGTTCATAGCCATCACCTTATCCTTCAAATGTGGAAAGACTGCTCGCAACTGTTTTCTCGGATAACTCACGTTAAAAATACAGCATATAGGTTTTATCCTAAGCAGATAAATGGGAAGAAATACCGTTCATGCTACGATTAATCCAGGCATATACCAATAACAATGAATGAACCTGAAACGCAGAAGAAGATAAGTCGATGATCATGCCAAAGAATTCAGCAACGACCGTTCATTGGTTACCCATTCTTACCAACAGCAACGTTACAACGAATCCACTGAAGGACAATAATGGAACGATTTGACAAAACACGCGCGAATAAACAAAGCCAGCATTAAAAAAAGTAAAATAAAATTTAAATATTAAAATAATAAAATGAATGAAAGGCAATATTTAAATTAACCTTTGCATTATTATTATTATGTTTCTTTGCCAAAATGAAACCACTAAAAGACCTAGTGTTGACGGTAGTTCATGAATAGAATTTTCACTTGGTGCATGTACCAGAGCATTAGGGTTCGACACCTAAATAAAATATAAATACAAACTTTAAAAAATTCCACACAATCATTGTCAAAATGGGAGTTTTGGGGATGCATGGGTGGTCTATTCCCATGCCAGAAGTAATCCCTTGATCATCAGACGCCCCCGTCATCGCCATACTTTTTTAATGCATAGTAAAGTTTTTAACTGCCACTAGGTTCATTTTATAACAAGAAAGGGTAGACACGTAAGGAAGTATTCTCAATAACGAAACTTTTTCATTAGTTTAGAAGCCACGTGCCCTTTGTAACACCATTGTAACACTTGGATTAACCCCCACCCCCAACTGAAAATACAGTACGAAACATTTTCTTACGCCTTCCCCCCCCCCCTCACCAATTGTATTCATTTTTATGGATGAATTCGAATTTATAAGCTGTACCTAGTACTTAGGGGTGGAACGACCAGTGATTTTGAAAAGAAAATACAAATTTCAAGTTGTAAACAGAAGTGAGAAAGATTTATGATACGAATTCTGAGAGAAAATTAGTGTGTTACGCAACACTTCGTACAGATGGTAACATTTTATTACCCTCCCTCATATACTTCCAGGCGTTGCGTAATTTGTAAACGCGCGTAAATAATTTTTTTTGGGTAGTGTACATAGCTGATTTCGACTGTATGTTTGAGAACAAAAGTCCCCAAATTAACCCTTGGATGGCACCAATCATCACCATAACTTTTTTAATGCATGCCAAAAACCAAGCTAACTTCCTAGAAGAGTTTATGTTATAACTAAAAGGGGTAGAGACTTAAATTAATTTCTTTTCCAGAAGAGCACCATAGCGGTAATTGTGGAGCATCCACGAATAAAAGACCTAAAACCAACACCTGGCTGCCCCAATTATCACCACATTTTTTTAGTGCATGACACGGAACTACGCTAATTTCTACAATAGTTTCACTTCATTACAAAAAGGGTGGGGTGTGATTGAGGCCTAATGATGCGTCGACAGCTACGTTATTAGCGCTAATCTCAGCCACAGTGCAATGACCCTGAGTGCCACTACGTCACACACACATTACAGAGATGTTAACCAAAACCCAAATCTAGACACACGCTAGTGTGTCGCTGGCAAGTAACAGTAGATCATCCCATTGTAGGCATCCGATTGTTAAAAAATTGATTGTTAATGATAAAAAGGCTGCTCACTAGCAGACATGTGTCTGTTAACTGTAAGCAACTGAAAGCATATTTTGGCATGTTGAGGATAAATCCCAATGCGACAGAAATGTTACAAATTGTGGAAAATGTAAGGGGAAGGGTCAGATATTAACAAAAAGTTAAATTTCAAGGATGAGTGTCCACCAATCAGAGAAAAAAGATGCGTCAATAACGTTGTTTTTGTGTGACTGGCTAGGTAGCTAGCTGGCTAAGTGGCTAGCTAATAAGATTTTTCCCATAGACTTTTTGCTCACGGCTAGCGCAAAATTGAGAAGGCCTACGTAGCTGAATTTTGCCACACGGATGCATGGTGATCTGAGCATGGTCCTTTTGTTGGCTTGAGAGTTGTAGGGCTCAAATGCGTGGAAGGGTTTTGAAATTCGCCACCAGCGAATTTAAATTTCGTTTCTTTTCCAAGATGCAACCAAAGATTTCAAGCAACAATGTCTTGAATAATCAACACGGTCTTCAGATTTATTGTAAAAGCCTGGACGAAATAAAAACTGAACTGTAACGAAGGACAAAATAAGGCAACATTAACGTTGCCATGGATTGCGTAAGAATAAAAGGATGCACGTTAGATGATGGTTACACAACAATACGAGCATGCACAAGCTAACGGGGTTTTTGTTAATAACCCAAAAATAAAATGCTTCGCGTTCTGCTGTTTAGTTTTAGTATCAGCGACCTTCGGGGGTTTCTGTATGACTAAATGTCAAAAAAATTTCGAAAAGTTAAGGAGAAGGTGCGGGAATAAACAAAACAACTGAAGGGGATACGCTGATTGAGTGGGCGAAGCGAACGAAATCAGCGATTGTTAGCCAGTGTATGCCAAAATGGGCTTGAAGCAACTTAAGCAAGGGAAGAATGTTCATACAATAAACTAAGCCGTTGCAATTTGGCTAATCTAATGGCTAATTGGCAATGGTAAATTTGAAAATCAGAAATGTGAAAATTTATAGAAATAAAATTCCTGTAGAAAAAAGCTACATATGAAGATAACACGGTGTACCCTTGTGTACGTTCACAGTCCTATGAAAGTTGTGATATCCACCCAAAACAAAAACTGGTAGAAAAACCCGCCAAGTTTCCAAAAACGATCGGCCTTTTAAGGTAGTGATATCATTCAACCAAGGAAAGGCCGCCAAGGTCAATCCTATTAGCCAAGTTAATCGCACCCAATAATACTTAGGACGTTAAATGAAAACTTGAAGATTGCTACAGCGAGTAACAATCTTCAAGTTTTCATTTAACTTTCGAACTATTAGTCGGTGCGATTAACTTGGATAATAGGATTGACCTTGGCGGCCTTTCCTTGGTTGAATGATATCACTACCTTCAAAGGCCGATCGTTTTTGGAAGCTTGGCGGGTTTTTCTACCAGTTTTGGTTTTGGGTGGATCTAGATCTTACAGTATATTTGTATCTCCTGCAAAAATTGAAAATCCCCGGGCAGGAGGACAGAATCATCACCCAATTCACACGCAAGGCTTCACGGAAGGTGGAAAACGGCTACAAACACGATCAAGATGGTGACAATCGACAAGGACGTGAAGGACTGTACGTGGCTGGCGACACCAATGACATTCAGGAAAGATAACCATCTCCCCTCAAAAGGAAGCAATGAGTAAGGTTGGTGTGACTAATATGCAAACGGACTAACACCACCTCTTCTTAGCGACAAGCCAAATGCCATTATTGGAGAATGCCTTTAATAGCCCACAACTTATTGCCGTCTTGTTTGTCCTACAAGGCTTGCCAAGCAGCGAGCAATCCCAGATGTAGAGCTGGAAAGGCGTCTGAGGGAACAATAGCACAGCTCCGTATTGAGGGGACCAGAAAGTGCCCCGTTTGCTGCAGTACAAGCATGCTCGTTCCCAGCTATCCTGGTACCTAAATAAATTCTTTTTTATGAAGTACACCTAACTGGTCTCTCCTGTGTATCTGAAAGTAAAAGGTCTTAAACTAACCGCTGCTGCGCATATGCCGTACAGTTACGCAAACTTGTTACAATAGTTGTGTTTCATTGCATAAAGCGGTTGGCACCTTCATAAATGATTTTTTCGGGAAGTGCACCAATGTGGTCTTGGTTGAGCATTCACGAGTAAAAGGCCCACCAACCCCTGGATACCCCAATTATCACCGCAATTTTGTCATGTATGCCGCAGAACTAGGCTAAATTACTGCAATAATTTAATTTCATTGCAAAAATGTCTTGAAACCAAAATAATTTTTTTAAGTGCACCTACTTGGTCTCGTTTGTGTATATCTGTGAGCGAAAGGCCCTAGATGCCGCCAACCATCACCACAACTTTTTTTTTTGCATGCCGTATACCCAAGCCAACATGCTGCAAGAGCTACATTTCATTACAGAAAGAGGTTCAGACCGGAACAGACAGGTGAACAGACAGACAGGAACAGACAACGGAGAGGATGCCACTTATGCTAATCCGAAAGTTTTAATAGTATAAAAAGTATCACTGTTAGTAGGTCGGTGGGAACTGAAGAGCACAATGTTCAGGCCTTTTTACGAAGGAATTTAAGTTAGATAGTCCCCGTCACTACTAGTTCCAGAGATAATCCCAGTTAGCGCACAATGGTCTCATTTATGCACCTCATTGTCTCTTGTGACTAGCTATAAGCTCGTCTTTAATGTAACAATGCTGCCGTTCAGCTCTGTCGGGTTATAACAAATCGGCGCCCAATGAAAGTTTCAAGAGTCACCGCTAAAATTATTTGTTAATAAAAACAAGAGACAAAGAGTAATATGTGCACGGCTCCGTCCACAAATAAGTAAATAAAAATAAATAAACCCTTAAAAGGTAAAACGTAGTAAATCCATGCCTGTGTCATCGTGTTCGGCTGTAGTGCCACTTGTAACTTATGTTATTGCAGAGTGTTACACGTTATTTATTGGTTCACTGATGTTTATATTTTTGAAGGATCATACCTTACATTGTGCTCTTTACAATTTAGGGTATTTAGGTTCTCAACACATTGCTTTACATCTATTAATGCCAAACCGAAAAAAGTGCAAAGAGGCTGAGGCTATAAAACAAAAAAAAAAAAAAAAAAACGGTTCAGCTAAGACTTACAAGAGAAGGTGAGGGAGGGCTGTGACCTTAAAAAAAAAAAAAGGTTACAACAAATGAAACTAGAAAATCATAATATTTCTTTTAGGCCAATATTTCTTTTAGGCGATCTGTAGTTCCGTATGTTAAGCTTCTGAATCGCTTTTGTGTTTATACGCAATTCTTTCATTTGTTTATCTGGTGGTGGTATTGCAGTGATCTGATGATGGACTGGTTCGTGAGTTCTAGTTACGTCTCTCAAATGAATCTTAAGTGCATAAAGAGGGCTAACTGTACTAAATTATTTCTAGTGTGTCATTTTCGCTGATAGCGTATTCCAATTTACATTTATATTATTTACAGTGATTTGTATTTATTTAATAATCAAATTCAAATCATCAAATTTTATTCAAATAATCAAACTCATGTTGCGTGATCGTGGGATGCTACCAAAAAACAACAACGTCATAGCCACAGAGGGCATTAAGTTGCATAAGCGATACAAACTGAAAGCGTAAATGACCGTCTGACATGTTGTGGCACAATTATTACGGGTGGCCATACCAGCTTTAACAAGCAACTTTTATATTCTTAAAATTTATCGCCGGAACTGCACGAAAAGTTGCAAAACTTTGATAGATTGTCGATGATTGCTCTGTAGCATAATTTCAAGTCTTCCAAAGGATATTTGATGGCGGGCAAAACAAGGAAACGCTTTCAACGAGCTCATAAATTAAAGTTCCGTTTTCCCATTTTCGTGAGAATGGATTTTAAACCCCAAACGGTGTTTGTGATAATGGCTTTTCTTCGCTTCATCACAAAGAGTCCCAGAGGAATCAACTGGAAATTACCGTAATCATCACCTTAACCTTCAGTCGTCCGACTCATTGAATAATTCAACACCAATCATCTACATGCGTTAAATACTTTAAAGAGATTTTCCCTCTTTTTAGTGCTTTTACCTAGGGTGAAAACTTTGGTTATGGAAATTCAGTCTGTCCTTCTGGCTAGCTGTCCTGGGGCAAAGTAACTTTCATTAAAAAATATCCAATCTAGTTGAAAATTGGATGTAACCACTTACTCGTATTATGTATGTATGATGTATTTTAAACAATTACGCCTCTCAATATATGGTTTTTGAACTCATGTACGTTATCCTAGATTGCCATAAGAGATGGTCTGTGTCTAGTATTTGTGCTGACAACATTTGTGTAACATTGGCCAGAATGCTGAGCAGGACACCATTACTATGTATATTTTTTCCAGTTCAGTAGTTGCATAAATCTGAAACATTATTAGTCGTTGGACTAGATATTTTGGAAATGCGTTTTGAACAAGGGACAACTTTGGAGACTAAATTCATAGAGACATCTTTCGTGGCAGAATATTATGTAATTTTCTTGTACGTTTCGGTTTACGCAAATATTGCCTTTGGGCTTCTGGGAATATGTGTCATATTAGGGATAAAATCAGTGAGTGTGTGGTTGGCCACGTGTGAGCTTTCACCCGATTTGATGGACTTCCTGTGATTACCCTAGGACCTTTGAAAGCAACTTGGGACTATACGTCTGAAATATTTTCTCTGTGTTAGTCTTCATTGCAACCAGTGACATCTATTGTGCGACAAAGTAATTTTTTTTTCGCTTAAAACGTTTGGTATCCAATATTTGGTACTGCCTTTTACCCGCTGTATCTGCAGTTTTATTTTTATCAATACAGAATTTTGTGCTTCTGAGGAGGACGGATACAGCGACTGAGCAATACAAAGCCATATAAATCTCAATTGTGCCATAGCCTCTGCACTATAGCACGCTATTCGTTGCGAATTCATTTGCACGGAACTACACTGTTTTCCCCTAATATATTTCGATCTTGTGTTGCGTTGCAATACTCATTTAGAAAATAGAAGACACATTTACAAGACTTTAGTGGTACACACAATGCTCCATACACAAAAAGATAAACGGAACAGCTTAAGAACAAGCGGCTACAGCGACTGCCTAGTCGCACCGGTGTTCTGTACAGTTCCCCCACTTCCAATATTGAGGCGCACACCTCTATCATACACTACAACGGCTGTGTCTATTATACTAATCTAAAAGCAGTAACCATCACAATTGCTGGTTAAAAATGTGTTAGCTTTTAGGCCTATTTTACATTTTAGGCTTAGGCCTAATTGTCAGCTTTTAGACCTAATTTTAACGAGCAGTTTTAATTTCGCAAGTAGCAGCTAACGGAGGTGTGGATTGTACAGTAAGCCTATTCATTTTTGCAAAACGGTGCGCCTACAGGCACACAGTTACAGTGTTACAACGTAACATGGAACGTAGCCTAAATAGATCAGTGTTAGCAGGGAACTGACGAGAGAGACGCTTTTGATGAAGCCAACAGCGACTCGTAGCATCTTGAAGTTGCCATGGTAACATGATTTTAGGCCTAATTTTTAAAATGCAGTTTTAATTTCGTAATTAGCAGATATAGGTCTAATGGAGAATTTGGTTCGACGATAAGCCTATTCATTCATGCAACAATGCGACGAAACTATTTTAAACGAAGCTAAAATCCATTTGTTTTATTGAGTGTTACCTTAGGATTTTAATTCGACGATCAAATGTTATTATTTAATTTAGTTACGTTGAAGAATTCTATTAGCTATAAGGAAGTAACGATGTTTTAATTTGCCATGTTATTTAACTAATTTCTCACACTGAATCTAACGTTGTAAACAATAGTCGTCGATATCTGGTATCGTTACGAAGTTGAAAAAAGCGACGGACGGACAAAGTCGTTGCAATAGTCTTCTCAGCCGGTACGGCTGTACAGAAGACTAAAAATAATGTCATAACAATGTTGTAGAAAAGTTGAGTCAGATATTCAACTCGCTAAATACATTTATTGTACATACACCTAAATTATTGAGTCGTGGGAACCATTCACGAAGAAGCAACGAGCACATCAACAAGTAGACCAATGCTATTTTTGCTCGTGCCTCCTTCGTGAATGGCTCTGAAGAGAGTCGAAAATAACGTTTGTGTATAATAGATGTACGTTTCGAGTTGAGTGTTGGATTGAAGTTTCCTACTACATTTTCCTCACCGCTGTGCTTTAAATCATTCTAATCATAACAATATTTAATATTACATACTTAATTTGAGGGAGGGGATTGAGGCTTAATGGCGCATTGACAGCTTGGTGATTAGTGCCAACCTTAATTACAGCGCAGTGATCTGGGTTGCACTTGCGACACACATTACAGAAATGTTAAACAAACCCCAAATCTAGATCCTGTCATGCATCTGCACCTGCAAAAACTAAAAACTCGGGCAGGAGGAGAAACTCATGTGCGCCAAGTCTTGTGGAAGATGGAAAAGATGACGAACATCATCAAGGACCGTGGTCCTTATGTAAGCCTCAGCATGAACTTCCATGTTAAACGTCAAACTTTGAGCTCCTACAGTTTCGGCCAGAATTGACATAGACCAGCGAAATTCGTTATTTGGGGTCGTGTTGTAACTATTTCACTGCATTACAAATTTTAATGACAACAATCAAACCGTTCGGCGTCCACAGTATGTTGTTGTTGTTGTTGTTGTTGTTGTTGTTGGGACTCTTTGCCCTCACCTGGAGACCGCACCACTGAACAGACTTTCAAGTTCCATAGCTTAAAACGTAGGTATGAACAAGGCCTAGGGCCTTTCGCAGGCTATTTTAATGTAACTACAATATTCTTGACACGGAAAGCCAAATAGGCTAAATCTTTTGCTCTCACTTAGATCTCGAACCAATGAACCGATTTTCAATTTGTATAGCTTAAAATGTAGGTATTAACACCGACCAGGACCTTTTGAACCTGATTTTGATGTGACTGCCGTATTCTAGTCGGCAGAGCAATTATTATTGCAGAGCACTGGGCAGAAATCATTAATGTTGTCTTTGCCCTCACTTGGAGGTCGAACCACTGAACCGATTTTAGAGTTATATAGCTTAAAACGTAGGTATGGACAAGGCCTAGGGTCTTTCGCATGCTATTTTAATGTAACTACAATATTCTTGACACGGAAAACCAAATGGGCTAGAAATTTTGCCCGTACCTAGAGATCGAACCAATGAACCGATTTTCAATTTGTATAACTTAAAATATAGGTATTAACACCGACCAGGGCCTTTTGAACACGATTTTGATGCGACTGCAGTATTCTCGTCAGCAGAGCAATTATTATTGTTGAGCACTGGGCAGAAATAATTAAGTGGAGTGCCTCCCAGGGGTTTGGGCAACAAATTCTTATAGATCAAGCTAAAAACATGAAATTGGGTGCAAAAGTCATTCTTAGCAGCATAAAACGAATCAGCCATGGAAAAGACTCTTATGACAGTTATTTTAAGGTGATTCCAGTGTTCTTTTCTGTGTTATTCTTGCTGAAACAAGAAAAAAAAATACGGGATATTAGTATTAAAAAACGCTTAAGCGTATAAAATACGGATGTCAGCCTTAAAAGGCTTAAAGTCTTAAAGGAACAGATATTAGAAAAAGACATGTAAGCTATCAGCGTCGCACTAATACGTGTAAAAGAAGCTCCAGCTTGTTTTTTGGGTCGCTGGAGATTCTTTTACACGTATTAGTGCGACGCTGATGGCTAACATGTCTTTTTCTAATATCTGTTCCGTTAAGGCTTTAAGTTTTTTAAGGCTTACATCCGTATTTTATACGCTTAAGCGTTTTTTAATACTAACCAAGATGGTTACATTCCACGAGCACATGATGGACCGTAAGTGGGCGGTGGCAATAATGGCATTCAGGACAGAATTTCCCCCTCAAAAGGAAACAATAAGTTAGGTATGTTAGTGTTACCAATACGTAAACGAACCAAGTTTTCCCACCAACTACTACGACAAGCCGCGGACTGCCATACCTGGACAGTGTTTTTTATAGTTTCCAGCTTATTGCCGTATTGTTTGTCAACAAGGGTTGCCAAGCAGCACGCAAACTCCGACGAAGAGTTGGACAGGCGTCTGAGGGAACAAGATCAAGATCCCTTTCGAGAGAACCAGACAGGGCCCTTTTCGCAGCAGCATCTGCTTGTGCATTCCCTGATATTCTAACATGCTGGTGCCATGGCTAAGGCTGGGATAGCATCAAAAGCTAAGGCGAAATCTATCCCAACATGAACCGTGATGGAGCAGAAAATCAAACCCTTCCTAGGCAAGCGGGAACGCAGACTTTGGATTCGCTGTGTCAAGGAGTTCTGAGGGTTATACAATGCCAAGAACTCCAGAGAACTCATGCAATCCTTGAAGATGATAAAATGCGTGCCCTGAAGGTCAAGGATCATTTCGACAACCAGACCGAGTCCAAAAAGCTCTGGCGAAAATACAGAATAGTCTTACACATTGATCCCTTTTGATCACTTACTTGTTAATAGGTAATTATTGGGCAATGAGTCTGTCTTCCAGCCTGGGATTTTTCAATTTTTGCAGGATTTACAGGTGAACGATAAGATCTAGATTTGGGGGGTTTGTTTAACATTTCTGTAATGTGTGGCACAGTTCCAGACACTGCACTGTGACTGAGGTTGACGTGTCACAAAGCCTAAATCCCCTGACCGATGGCGATGGGAAGCACTAACTTCCTCATGTCACGCCAACTTGTAACTTCGACCCATCAGTGAACAGCCGCTGATATGCGACGTAGTGAGAGCAGTCGCCGGAACTTCAGCAAGTAGCTTGCAGGTGGAGTAGAATATTTTTGGGAGGACTTCCAGATGAAATTCCACTTGGGACACGCCAAGGGGCAACAGGTATCTGCCCAAGCTTCAAGATGTGGGTCATTTTAAAGGCCATCTTCCAACAGGACTGCTGGTGCCTATCATGTTGCCTAACCCTCAGGTCGCGTCATAAAAACAATGGGCTACATAAACCATGCATGCGTAATTGAGCTTGCTGCGTACAAGGGCTTGGTAGAGGCGCAGCATAACAGTGCGATCTGCACGCCATCAATTCTAGACTTAATTTGATTCAAGGGAACAAATGAGATCCCTCATACAATTACCATCACTAAGTCTCTGATTGGCTACTTTATTTTAGTAATAAGCCACCGTCAGTAGCTCTAGTTACTAAAATTAAGTAGCCAGTCAGAGACTTAGTATGGGAATTTTAAACAATCTTCCGTGCCTAACAACTGTGTGCCACTCGTAGGATGGTAAAACTGAGTTAAGTGGTACTAATTCGGAATTCCTTTTACATCTAGGGAATTGCAACTTTTATTACACGCAACGCATTTAAAGGTCAAATGACTGCGAACTGTGGCGTAATTTTTTTCTCGTTTTTTCTCTCTGCTGAATGAGAGTCGTTAAACGCAATGCAATTAAAATCAGTGTCACATATTTTGAAATTTTAAATTTACCATACGCACGTCCAGTGACGACTTCAGGGGGCCAGGGTGGGCCATGACCACGCCCCAAAAAAATTTCACGGCCGCCCTGCGGGCTCCCCTCCAAACCCCAACACTCATGTCACCACAGAAAATAAAATAATAAAAAAATCTTGCAAGCTAAACTTGAAATCAAATGAATAAACAGAGCTTTTATTTATTTTTTATTTTATTTTATTTTATTTATTTTTTAGCAACTTGGTATTATAGGGGTAGCAAAATTTATATTGTGTGTTTATTTGTATTTTACAAATAAATTGTACTACATTGAAGCTAACGTTACGTTCCGGTTGGATTAAACGGAATAAAAGTGCCTAATGCGGTTGCCTTGAAAAAAAAATCCTTGGCCCACTCTGTTTTCAGATGTGCCCTCTGTCGGCCCCCCAAACACATCAATCTTGACACCGTCACTGCGTACGTCCGAAGAAAGAATAATCAATTGATTTCATGTTTGGTGTTGGTTTAGTTTATTTATGCTTGATTATAGTGATCCTATTTCACTAGTACCAATGGCCGATAAGGTAGAGAGAATAATGTATACAGTCACTAATTAGAAACGACGAAGCAGAATACATTTGTTATACCACACCATGGTATAACAAATTGTATTCTGCTTCGTCGTCTCTAACTAGTGACATTATTCACTCGACGTTATCGAATTACTAGAACGCAAAAATCAAAGAATGGAAAACATGTGAAGTAAAAACCCCGCTTCAAACTTTCTCCTAGGGAATGTTAAGAACTTTTTGCTGTTAAGGCTGAATTACTTTATAGTAGGCTTATGATAGTTAACCTTTACAACACGTATTCGAGTTTGCGAGTAGCTAAGTCCTGGCGTCTCCCCAAACTCAAGCTTCTACGATATTCAATTTGATTTATGTGTTGCCTACATTATTGGCATGCACCTTTGGCTTTGTACAGAATGGACAACAACTTTAACCAAATAACATAAAAACGTCAAGTGTCCCGTAAAAAAAAGGGGTTATATGATTGAAGTATCACTTTACTTGTTAAAATTTACATGGATACAAATTTCCTATTTTTAACTTAAATAAACAAAATGTACAAGTGAGAACATAGCACGTTTAAGTGCTGTTGTGCTTTACAAGCCAAAATAAATGTCGTAAATCATCACTTAAACAGATGTAATTGTACATTTGTTTATTTAAATAGAAAATCTGAAATTTCAATCCGTGTACATTTTGACAAGTAAAGTGAAACTTCAATCATATAACTTTTCTTTATGGCTCACTTGTAGTTTTTGTTTGTAATCCGTGTACCTTTTTTATAAACTAATTTTATAAAGTAATAAATAAACTAGTAAACTAATATTATTATTAAACTAATTCGTAATTAACTGAACAAAAAACGGCTTCGCCGTATATAAAAAAAAAAACATTAGAGCTCGTATCCCCATACTCACAGCCGTGAAGGTACACGAATAAAAACGGAGAGTTCACTCGAACGCAACGAACTATAATTTGGACTCCAATTCCAGGGAATAATGAGTGTTTTCGCGTAATTGTTATGTCAGTAAGTGAACGCAGTTTGTGTTTGAAATGTTTAATCTTTGTGTGCGTGTGTCTGCTTAATTTGTGTATCATACAGGTTTTTTTTATATTTGTCTGTGTTAGTTGTTTTATATTTTAAGTGTGTTTCGTGTGAGTGGCTATATCTGTATTTTATGTGCATTTATAATTTCTGAAACAAGCCGACTCCTAGTTAGGCAGTTTTCTTGCTTGTGTTTGATGGTTTTTGTTTTAGTTCTAGTTCACGTGAGTACTTACGTGTTCATTTTGTGAGGGTATTTTTTTGAAATTTCCAACCGTTTTGTTTGATTGATTAGTGATGTACATGTTTGCTTACGTGTGCATGGAGGTTGGGATGTCACAATCCTTGTTCCCTGGAATTGGAGTTCAAATTATACTTCGTTGCGTTCGAGTGAACTATAATCCGTTTTTATCCGTGAAGGCTGTGAGTATGGGGATACGAGCTCTAATGTTTTTTTTCTAAACGGCGAAGCCATTTTTTGTTCAGTTAATTTGTTGGTTTTTTTTCGCGTCCTTTTTATTGAAAGTGGTACGATTTGGTCAATGTTGTGTATGGTATGTCCACTGCCCACCCAATTTTGTTTACGAAAAAACGGAACATTATAAATGCGTATTTCTGTTCAGGTTCTGCCCAAGCTTTGGTCTAAGTTCATTATTTGATGGCAACACACTAGCGTGTATCTAGATTTAGCATGTATCAGCTCGATGGATAGTGGATTCTGTATTGTTGCAGGCAGATGCAGTATCATGCAAACAATCACAGAAACAATTCAACTCGCTTCCCGAAGCCCGCATTGAAGAAGAAAATAAGTCATTCAGTCATGTCGGCCGTCCGATTTTGAGGCCGCTCAAATTAAAGACTTCACACCCTATGTTTTAAAACTGAAAGATTTAAGCGAAAATCAAGACGATTTCATTTTGGTTCTTGGCAACAAGTTAAAACGGTAATAAAGCAGATACCACGACAATGTTACTTTCCCCGTGCCCGAGCATCGTTGCATTTTGTTCGAGTGAGCTATAATCCGATATTCTGCGCCTCGCGTATTGTTGCACCATTGTTACATGTTGTAGGTTTGTAACGTTTTGATATTCTTAGCCGCTCCTTCGCCTCCGCCTCCGGTCCAGTTTTTGAAAATTCTCGTGCGCAAACGAAGTCTAGTAAGCACTGCCTGCCGGCTGTGCTAATAAGGATGTCACCCAAAACAAAACTTGTTAAGGATTCCCGCCAATCTTTTCAGCCATATGAAGTGATATCAAACGCCAAGCTCTTTCGCCAAGCTAGTCCCACCGACTAATAGTTCGAAGGCTAAACGAAATATACGAAAATAGCTTCCTGCGTAATATTTAATTATTTCTTTTAACGTTTGAAGTCTTATTCGGTGACATTACCTTGGTGTTTGATATGACAATTTCACACGACCGAAAGCTTGGCGAGAATCCTCAACAAGTTTTGTTTTGGGGTAGATATCAGATCTTTTTGGTCTGAATTGATGACATTCATTTTTTTTTTTTTTTTTTTTTAGCAATTATGAGATGGAAACACCAATCTAGTTTTCTGGTCAATTTCTTTCTTTTTTTTTGTTGGCTTACGTTACATTTTAAGAACAACAGTCACCTTTTGTCATATGACCAAGGACTCGAACCGTCAGCCTTTGGATATATTTATAAATCGGCACTACAATCGCCGAACCACACCGCTAAGATTTATTCGAGCGTCGGTATTGATATGCAAAGGACAGCAGTTTCAATCTCTACTTGTGCAGTCTGAAAATAGTTCCAAAGGGCAATAGAAATGGGTTCACTCCCATATTTAGATAAAACCATTACATTTAATAACGTAAGAAATGTAATCAAGAACCAGCTGGTAGATTAACATTTACCAAATTATAAATACCAAATTAAGGGAAAGAGGTTTGGTGTCATGGAAAAGGCGTTAAACAAACGTTGTAAAAAAAAATAGGTTTATAGCCTAATGACCGTAGTAAATGAACAAAGCAAAAAAAAACAAGGAGAAAAAATGAAAAAAAAGGTTTGAGGAAAAAGTCTGCGAAATAAGCTGTGGGAAGGGGGTAAGTTAAAAAGAAATAGTTTTTTTCGCATGTTGTTATATACTATATATATTGGATTATATTGGGTTACACCTAACCATCAGCGACGTCAGTTTAACATTATTGTATAGCTTTACCTGAAAACACGCAATGTAAGAAGTGAAGCCGACTCATTGCTCTTGATGTCTACAATGTTTTGCTGACGGACGGTGCTCCCAAGCGGCTCGCAAGCATTTATTACGTGTGAAATCAAAGCACACTCAGAACTCAGCATTAAGGCGGGCAAGGCTGACCCACGACGAATTATGACGTGTGAAATCAGTATTGATTGGCGTTGTCCCCTAATTACAATGTTTAAAACAATGTAAAACAATAAAACTGGATGAGGAACAACGAAATTTCTGGCTTAGATCACGTTTCAGATTTTAGGTACGTTCAGACCTTTTATTTTCTGAAAATGTGGCACCCCAAGAAGAAGAACACCAATAACAAGTGAACAGTTTGTCAAATTTATGTGTGGCTCCTTCTTTTTACTCTTGTATAGAATTGCATAATTTTTGGAAGTATGCCTTCCATACTTATCAACTATCTGGCCAAGTTTGGAAGAAAACTACTGAATAGAAACGGAGATATTAGTATATTTTAGTTTTGCTAGTTTTGCTGGATAAGGACTTCAATCCTATACATAGTATGATATCGTCATATTGCACGTCCATTAACGCAGTTCACATAATAGTTCGCAGTTCCTTTTAGGTATATACCATCAGCAGAAAAGCAGCTTTCGTGCACCTATGGCAGAGCAAGTGTGGAACATTTTGAACAAATGAATGTGCTTTCTTATTGTACCATAATGATTACAAGGGACTATTACTTGCTTTGTGCTAGAGGTATAAAAGACGAAGAGACACAATTACTACCGTCCTAGTCCATTATCGGAATGAGTAGCCTGACTGAGGCGATTGAAGACGAAGAGAATGAGCCAATAAAAGGTAGGGGGCGGGGAAAGCAACCTTTGTCCTAAGTACTGGAAATCAAATCCGACAAGCTCCTGCTCAACGCGATTACGCAGCTAATGCGGAAACGTTGGACGAAAAAGGAGCACCCATCAGTCAGAGGCATCCGCCCCAGCTCCTGCCACTCCGTCCACAACCAACTTGTGTTCTTGACATTGAAGAAGTGAAGTGGTGTTGGGTCAAAGTCAAGGATCATTAGGTCTAGCCTATTTTACGCCATAGTAAACACTCACTCAGCCAAGAAGTTAAAAAAAAATCGGATAGTGCTATACGTGCCGCTCAATGATAAATGTATGCATTTATTTTAGGAAAACACATTATTTTAGGAAACATGCATCATATTAGGAATAGGTGGGGGGGGGGGTCCACAAAAGAAACAACAAAACGCACACACACACACACACACACACACACAAAAAACGAAATTAAAAAAAAAAATTGTGACGGTACAGAAGAACTTTCTAAATTAAAAAAAAAACACTTTGTTCAAATGAAGGGAAGCAGTGCTGCGACTGTTGCGACGGGAGTTTTTTTTAGCACTTTTTTAAATTCGTGAGCGCCGAACAAACTTTTTTTATGTTCTATAAAGCATAAGAATAAGAATAATTTAATTAGCACTGACCCGCACGGGAGGAGGAGCGTTTTTTTCGAAATGGCGCGTTGCAGCTCGTTTTCTTATGCACTTGCTGGCTTTTGACCGCACTTTGAATATTAATGACTGTTTCCCAGTTTTTATCAGTTTTTACCAAACTTACAAAAAGGCAGACACCAGTATAAGTTAATAAGTTCCTCGGCCTCGCTTTGCACCACACTTCACAAAAAAATATATCATTGGTGGTTTATACATAAGTATTGTTGCATGACGACAACTGCTAAATGCAAACTGGTTTGATGGAAGTTAGGCTGCCAATTTCAAAATGGCCCTATTTTATAATAAAATAAAAATAATCAATGACCTTTCCGAAGACGAGGGCAAAATTGTTTTCCACAGCAGAAATTCTCTACGTGTTGTCAGTGATTGACAAAAGGATCACGTTGAACCAAATGATGCCATAGACTGACATATGCTATATGTTTTTTATGAGCCAACCGCAAGTTCACACGTAGTCATAATAAACCTTTTAAAATAAAAGTTTTCCCTTTATATTACTTTTAAAGCTTTCTTAATCCTAAAAATACTTACAATACTTACAATGCAATACTTACAGCTTACGTGTTCCTCACTGAACTTGGCTGTTAACTACAGTCTCCGGCCACATGATGTATTAGAGCAACTTATATTTAACGGGAGTGTAGTTGACCAAGTTTCGTTAGTAACAGGCAAGAGGTAAATACCGCAATTTTTAGTTACTTTATGCTAGATTTCATGTCATTATGCAACGGTGGTTTGGTTGCATTTTTAGGTTTGAGAAAGCTTTAAATATTAAGCAAAATTTTGGTTTTAAAGTACTGTCAATGTGAGTGAATTTGCAGTCAGCACATTGCTTTTAAAATATTAACCATACACCATAGGAATATTTGATACCGTTGTGACGTATTTAGTTTGGTCACTGGGTATTACCTTAACATCCGATTTAGTCCTCTCAGTCCTCTACAACATTGGCTGTAAAATGCATTTCTAGCTATACATATGAATCGGAATGATAGTAGCCGCTCCCATCAGGATCAACCCCGCCATACATCTGCTGCCAGGCCAATCCATATGCATATGTGTAGCAATGGTCTGTGACCGAGTTTGGTGCTAATACCTATCTGTTGACGCGTCATTACGCCTGAATGTTCCCCTCCTCGATAATTGTAGCGAAATACAATGCTGTATTGAGGGCAACGTCTCATCTTCCTTGTGTGGTGAAGGAATACATCGGGAATAGGGCAACAATTAAAATGAAACATGAATAAAAATGCTTGCTCACTCATCATGTGGTACCGAAATACTTTTTAGTCTGATGGGGCAACTTATCTTTTCTCTTGTTTGTTGAAGGAACACGTTGTAAATCGGGCAGCAAAGAAAATGTAAGTAGAGCAACAACGCTTGTTTATGCTGTCACGTAGAAACGCAATGGGATCGTCAAGAAATCGGGTTATAAGTAGGATAGAAGTGCCAGCAGAGCTATACGATGGCTGTTTCATAAAAACCAATATGATTTTGAGCGCACGGTTGTTGTTTGATGCACCGTTTGCAACATGGCGATGGTTTGCCGTTTCACGTGTTTGTTACTGAAGGCGTGTATCCCATCTGTGTATTTTTCCGCACACTTCCAAATAAACGCTGATTTTCGTTAGTTTTGCACACTCAATTAGCACGGTCAATCATCGTTTAAACAATTATTTTACGCTGGCTATGCCGAAGGCGTGTATCCCGTCTGTGTATTTTTGCACGTTTTAAATATTTAACCGAGTTTCAGTAATCCTTTAATTTTAAGCTTCCAGCGGTTTATGACAGCAGTTATTTATTTATTTTATTTATTTCCGTAGACGGTAGCCATTGCTGTCCTTCTGCCCTGCTGTATGTCAGCAGTTTATGCATCGTTATTTTTTGCTAGCTAATAATGTTACTTCTTTGATTTGTGTGATTGGTCTAAAGTTTAAATTGATTGTTAAAGTTAAGGCCGGTTTGATTGTCTTGATTGTTGGTTACGCGGGATGTGGGCGCTTTTCAAGATCAGGGCTTACAAGGTGTAAATTATACCCGCGTTCCTCGTACTGAGTCCAACAATCATGGCTCGGCCTTGCGCGGCTTAACAGTTCTCTCGCAGACGTATAATATCCTATACACAGCAATGATACTATTTATGACGAGCAGATAGCTCCTAACTATAGAGATATAGCCAATTGTGCTTCGTAACATGATGTAGATAACATTTCAGGATGTAGAGGATATTACCCACTTTCCGAATACTGAGAGCAACTATGTCAGGGACCATAGGGTCGAGCCATTGTTGGTCTCAGTACAAGGGAAGAAGGTAATATGCTATTTTTGACCCTATTTCAAAACTATTACAGTGCATTTCTACTTGATAGCGTGAAGGCGTTATTGTTCTTTTTCTTTTAAGTTTTACCAGTTTCGAACGTGTTCCTTCGCCAAACAAAGGAAATGAAATGTTGACCCATAATACTACGAAGCATTGTTGAGATGTCGTTGTACATCGGACTAAGAGCACGTTATACATACAGATTATTGAATTGACATAAGATACATGACGAGATGCATGCGGACGGGAGCAGCTGCTGTCAGTCATATCAGTTTGTATATCTTAATTGCATTATCGAAGACTGAGAGGAGTGAAATAGGGTAATATGTAATAGATATCCGTGAAGTAGACCGGGTTATCCCGAAATAATTGATCGCCTGCGAGAAACGGAACAGTCCAAAGATCGAGCTAGCGCGAGTTCGATTTTGCTACCCCTAGATTTTTTGACTGTCCGTTTCGAGCAGACGATCAATTATTTCGGGATAACCCGGTCTACTTCACGGATATGTGTTTTAATACTAAGGTGTGACGTCGAGCCAACATATCTAGTTATTTGAGATTAAAAAAAATTTATTTGAAAATTTTATTTGTGAATAATGACGTAAATTCCTGAACTCAAACTTCAGGTTTAAACTTCCTGCCTGCGAAAGTCTCACGTACGGGAGGACGTCCCTATATCCAGTCCCAGTCACCGACGTTAGTGTTTAAGGTAAAACCGTATTTTTTCTACTTTATTAGTTTAAATAAGATATAGCGTATAAAATGCGCTGTTCGCTTGAGTCTCGTAGGTTTTTAGGTGTGTTTAGAAGGTGTCAGTAGGCTAGTTTTCGTACCGTCGGAACGAAAGATTGTCGGGTTCGGCTTGGACTATTCATTCATGGATGGGGGTGGGGAGGGGGCTAGCATCGTACGCAAGGTTTTTTTTTTTTTTTCGTGTTAGTACGGAAAATGTTGCCAGGTTACAAATGTGCTGTTCGCTTGAGTATCGTATGTTTTTAGGTGTATTTAGGTGTGTTTACAAGTGTCGGTAGCCTAGTTTTAGTACTGTCGGAGCGAAAGGTTGGCGGATTGGCCCATTCCTCCATGGGTGGGGTCCTAGCATAGTAGCCTACGCGAGTTTTTTTTTTTTCGTGTTAGTACGATATATGTCGCAGGTTGCAAATGTGCTTATTTATGGTGGTTGAATTTGTGTTGTGTACGGTAGTTTTGCAAAGTATGTCACGTGGTAGAGCAGTGGTTGTGTGGAGTGCGGAAAAAGTGTTAGATTATCAAAAAAAGTGTAGGTTACCAAAAAAGGTGTGGGTTATCAAAATTAACCCACGGTCACGTGTGTGGGTTTTCAGATTAACTGTATATAACGACTACACTTTTAGCATTGGGATGTGTTGGCGTAACGTCACCACCATGCATTAAGTATAGGAAACACATTAGCGAAAATCATATTCTAAAAACTGTAGAGATTCAGCAAGCTTTTTAATGGACAAAAATTTCATTAAGATGACGTGACTAGGTCTCGAACTTACGAACCCACGATCAAGCTCTTCAAGACTGTAATAAAGGCATCCCAAACCCGTTATGAAGGCTACATAGTAGTAGCCATGTGTCCATTAAGCACAGAAAATGTCGCTGCCAATGATTAATTTGCAGCGATTTGTGTATTTGTATTTGCAAAGAGTGTAGGCCCCATTTGCCTCAGTTTTGTTTTCAGTTTTTGCAGTTTTTGCAGTAACTAAGTTTGAGGCAGTTTGGTATGACCCATCCCGCTTCCCATTAAAAACTGATTAGTTGGTTGGTTTTGTCTCTTCTTATCACCAGCTCTACCACTACTATAAGTAACAAGATTTCGGACGCCATTCTCCAAATAACAAGTTCTCCAAGTTCTGAAGTTGGTTTAAGTTTTCGAGTGTCTACTCGCCGCTTCTTCTGTAAGTAAATCACTTAGGTGTGGTTGAAATTTTATATTCCAATTATTGAACAATTTATCGTGACAATTGAGTAATGAGATGACAGGAATCGGGCGGTCTAACGTCTGCCGTAACACATGATAAGAGCGCATACGTTTGTCCTGAACCCATAAACAACATTGGAACTGTAAGTCATCTTTGTCACCGTAATCTCCCTGAGCTGTTTATTCACATATCACTGCAACCACCAACAATACCACTCACACGTTTATCGCAGCATATTGATCCGTCAGCCGTTAATCAGATTGGTCCATCACCAGATTGGTCCGTCAGTCCGTCTTAGAAAAAGGTATTTTTTCCCTGAGTATGTTATGTTAACAATCAGGTATTTTGAAAGAAAGGCCATCAGGATTATTTATGGTAGGAAACTAAATACTTTTATTTGAAATAAATGCAACAAACGTATCATAACATGTCGACTTTGTAATGTTTGACATGAGTGACGCTCATAATCTGCGTCAACTTCACATAGGGCTGGCCATGTTTTGCCCATTATCGTTACGTCGTCCAATGAGCGCTACAGAATATTATCGGTCCCGGACAATTCGGTTCTCCTCCCCCCAATAAAAACATAAAACAATTCGGTCCCTAGTAAAAAACATTCCAAAATTAACCAACAATTTAAAATAATATCAATTAGCTCTCACCCACAAAGATCTCTAGACAGACTGTTTCACCCTTGTTTGGGCTCGTCAGTAGAGAATTTATAATTGATAATTGAATTTGGACTCGTCCATTGATATTAAATGATCAGTTGGTAAAAATTGTCCTAGGCCCGGATGTCAACCATTCAGTTGAATGGTGCCACAAACAAGCAGAAGTTTCTGCTATTTCGCTTGCTGAAACCGTATTCGTTTTGCCCTTGAAATTAAAATAACAGTTAAAATTTGAGGATCAACTATGACTCTAAAAAAAATTTAAATATGATGTGGTGTGCAAAACAAATGTCCCTAAATACGCGAGCTAAAATTTGAGGACGAACTATGACTACAAAAAAATAAAAAAATAAAAAATGATTATCAGGATCTCTAATAACTATTTGATTAGCGTTCAATAATGACGCTACCACGGCAATCATTTGTCCCTGTCCACGTAACTCCAACGGATGTCCCCATACTCGTACGCTTTGTTTAGATCAAGAAGCTGGTGAATAGGTTTGTTGTTGCCGCTCTCCGTTTTAGCAAACTCCACATACAAATTAAATAAAAACAAAAAACACCCGTCATTTGTACTTGAAAACCTGTATAATTTGCGTTTTAGACTACAACTCTCATGCTAACAATGTATGCGCACCTTGCCAACTGCAATGAAACCCTGGTATCAAAGATGGGACGACTATTTGGATGGAACGTCCTATAAAATATCGTTTATCTTTGGTATGAAAGCGATAATAAAATGAAAACAAATTTTACAGTACTACATGAAGCTTAACGAATTTGCATTTATTTACATGAACCAACGCAACCAATCGGGTGAGTTTTGTTCCCTTACTGTTTAGTGTTAAATTCAGCCCATGAACATCGACAGAAAGTGTAAAGATCACAGTTTTAGCTTTCGAAAGTTATTACGGTCTTATCACTTAATTTGGTTGTGATTATAAGAATTTGGTACACGATTAAAAAGAACAAATTTCTGTAGGGAAATTTTAATGAAGTGACCTTAGTGGTATGTGGAAAGGTCATTCTTTTCTTGCCCAGTCAATGTCCTCATTTTCCCTTCGTCACAGTACCCAAGTCCAACGACAAAACGTTCAGTGAATTAGCAAGCTGTATTACAACTTAACTGATCATCCAACTGATTGCTAAGCTGACCAGGGCTTAATATCAATTTTTGGCTGGACAAAATAATTTTGGCTTCGTATGTCTTCAGCTATATCATTTTTACGGTATGGTGCAATGCATATAAGGTATGGAATTTCATAATGTATATAGGCTTGGTTACAGAGCTCTAAGCCGCTAAAAATAACAGAAGTAATTATGTGAGGTAATGACAGCAACTGAAATGACTTGTCCACTGATAGGACAGTGGAGCCCACAACTCAACAAACGATTTAATTTTCGGCCAATATCAACACTTTGTGGCCTTGGTCACCTGTTTACAACAAAACAATACATAAAAACGATGCAAATGGCATGAAAATACAATAATAAGAATGCTGCTTAGCTTAAAAACACTCTCAATTGGGAGGGGAGGTTAAAACAACCAATTGAATGTCGCCATCTTGAAATGAGGTGGTACATATGTGGCAGCCAGGAATTGAATAAAGTTGACCTGGACCTGGAGTATGTCCTACAATATATGGCATTTTTGCATATTTGAAAAGTTTTTTTTTTTTACCACGCTCTACCCTTGTTTACAGTGTATGCCTCCAGGCCCATGCTAATTTTTTTCGCTTTCTCGTGGTTAACAGGAAGAGTATCGCTAATTGAAACGTGATGCTTGACGACTGTGTAAGATTTATCGTCCTTGGTCAGGGCATCTGCATAATCAAGTTTCCGGCAGCCAACTAGCCTTCGGCATTGTCCAACGTAATGATACGAGCATGCTGTACGAGTAAGGGCGTAGACTATGTCGTATTCGTCGTCAATTTCGGGTGAAGAATGGATTCAGCATGTTCACACAAGTGGTTTGAGCGGTACCTGAAGTGCCGAACCGAACCGACATTAAGGACGATCTGGTGGGGGAAGGGGGAGATTGGGAACGGGTGGCATGATGGATGGTGCATGTGGGTTATGATAACATAAGGATATTACAATTGATCAAAATGAGACGGGTTTGCTCGTAAATATCAGGTAGAAACGGTAATATTGTCAAATCACAAGGCCTGGAATCCTGAACTACTGGAATAGGTTGGGGACGTATTTAGACTGACGGAGGCCAGTATGCAGTCGAAAACTTGATCATGCAGGCTCCCTGACCAGGGAAGATAAACTTTATGCAATCGTTAAGCATGCAACAGGAAACTATCACGATTTAATTACCAATACACGTATTGTTCACCACGATAAAGTGGAAAAAATTAGGTTAGGCCTGGAGGCATAAACAATATGTCAACAACGACAGTCATGAATGAGATAAAAAAAAAACTTCCCGTATATGCAAAATTGGCATAAATTCTATGAATCCCTCAATGTCAACGACTTTTAATTCCTGGTTGGTTACATATTCACTTCATTTCAATACATCAGCATTGAATTAGGTATTTTAATCTCCCCTCGCAATGTAAGTAAGATTCTTATTAATGCATTTTCACTATAATAGCCTCGTTTTTATGATTTGTTTTATTGTAAACAGGGATCACGGCCACAAAGTGTTGATATTGATCGAAAATTTAATTGTGTGTTGATTTTATGCATTTATGGGCTTCACTGTCCTGTCAATGGGAAACTTATTCCATGCGCAAAAAGGAAATTGTCTGTTTTTCAAGCGTGTGTAGGCCCTTAAAATACGTGCGGTGAGAGCTATTTATTTGTATTTTCGTTCGTCCCGTTCCTGAATGAGTTCGGTACATTGATTACTGATAGACGATCACGGGCCAGCGTCATGGTCTTCCCCGTGGGTCTTCGCTGTGTCTTCTCCGTGGTTGCCGTTATGGTTAACTGGAAGCTATATCTTCTCGCGACCAACACGACCGGATTGTGACACGATGAGTAAGTAAAGGCGCGTTTAAGCAACTCGCCTTTACATTCTCGCAGCTACAATTTAATCGCAATGGCAAAGGTGTCGTTGCCATGGTAACAACGCTACCTGGATTAGCTAAACCCGACATCGTTTGGGTTAATACTTCATGTTATGTAATCCGTGACAATAAGATAAAGAATTCCTCCCCACGAAACAATTCCCAGCCACTTTTGAACTCACATTATTGACAGTTTTCACTGCTGGCGGGCAGAGCTAAAACCGCCGCCATTATGGAATTTCAGATGAGTTCTAGCTTCTAGATGAGAGAATGCAACGGCAAGTTATTGAGTAACTATCTTTGCTGTCGTACCCGTTTTCTCCCAATGGCTCTAGTTTCTGTCCAGGTAACTTCATGAGCGGCAAAATTGTTAAGGATTGGGGCATCGTTGGTGGCTTTTCTGAAACCATGACTCTTTTGGTATTTTATAATAAATAATAAATAAATAAATAAAATAAAACTAGGCCTACTATAATTAGGCGTAATACACTTACGTAATATCAGATCGTAATATTTTTACGGGGAGGGGAGATGAGGTGTAGTGGTATATCGACAGCTATAGGTCATTTGCGCCAACTGCAGTCAAAGTGCAGTGCTCCAGGTTACCACTATGCCAAACTACAGAGCTTTTAAACAAACCCCAAATCTAGGTATAATAGTACATATTCTGTACCTCATGCAAAAATAAAATATCCATGCCAGGAGGCAGACTCATCGTCCAACAGAGGTGCTAGGTCTTTTGGAAAATGGAAACGGGACGAACACCATCAAGATGGCGACATTCCACAAGCATATGATAGTCCTACCGAGGCCAGGTGAACGAGTGGCCAATCGGTAAAGGTCTTGTGGAGTGACACTGATCTGATGAGGGAACCAGGTCGAATCCGAGTCACGTCACTTGAATGAAGCGTAATTGTAAGCTTACTGTATTACCTTATTTTGTAGTGCATGATATTCGCTAATGATATTTCCAATTTACCTTTATATTATTTACAGCTATTTTTGTTTGTTATTTCCTGGCCAAACAAATCAATTTGTAATCTTGCAAACCATACAGGGTAAGTCAGAAGGCCGTATCACGGGCCAGCATTTTGTAGCAATGAACATTTCTTCAATAATAACTTGGGCCTGGGGCTATTTGACCATGTGTGACTGAATGACCTTGACATGTCTCTTCAAGGTCATCGCACTGTAATTTCTAAACTATGTGTCTTAAAAAATCAGTGTAACTTAGAAAGGTGTGAGAACCACAAACCAATGCTAAAGCAAAAAAAACAGAATGAAATTCGGAGCAAAAGTAAAGGAGTTACAGTCAGTCAAAGATAGCGGTATAAACTGCAACGCAGTACACCAGGGTACTGCAAGGGAGGTCGGGCCAGACGAAATACCGCCAGGCAGTATGGCTGGGATGGAGCTAATAGGTTAGTAACGCATTTCATTGATGTTAAGGGCTCAACTCTGAGTTGAAATGCAGACATGCACAGTAGTGCCTAAAAGAAGACTGTCTTCACCCGCCGCCCCCCAACCCCCACTAAAGGTGTAAACGTTCTGATTAACTACCAGCAGACACGATTAGTTTTCTCTGCTCTGCCTTTTCTACATGTTATAACATTCATGTCTTGCCTTAAGCCTGCCTAACCCAGTGTACTGCAGTGCAGTTTTTATCACTATCTTTGACTGACTGTAACTCCTTTACTGTTGCTTCGAATTTCGATGGTCAAATAGCCCCAGACCTACTTTGCAAGTGTACCAACTCATTATTGAAGGAATGTTCATTGCTAGAAAATGCTGACCCCTGATACGGACTTCTGACTCACCCTGTATAATAGAAGCCTTTCCAAAAAGAATTCTGTCTTGTAATAAAAACAAATGGACTGTTTTTATCTTCTTTTTTTTTATGAAGA